>JBAHVQ010234703.1:0-33097 GCA_036872915.1 Nanipora kamurai
TGCTACTTGATACCCTTTTTCTGCAGGCAAGTTGACACAGCTCTCTATAGCTTCTCTTGCCTTTCCACGGCAATGCTGGATCAGCAACTGCAGTTTAGATTCTTCACTGCTGCTAATTTTCTCGAGACATGTTTCGAAATTGTGAATGAAGGAAGGAAATTTGGTCTGGTTACCGTCAAAGTGCATGTACTCTATCTTGGGTGTTGCAACGACTTGCTTCAGGGCCGTAACTAAAGCAGCACCAGTGTCAGTGTTATCAAACACTTGCATTCTAGGTTGTATATTCAATGGTGATGACTCAGCATTACTTACTTCTGGATACTCGGATGTGTTCTGTGGATAACTGTAGAAACCGGGTTACGGTGCCTTACTCAAAGACTGAAGATACGGGTTAACATTATCTTGTATGGCGTGCTCCAGCACCGGTGTAGGATGTAGACCTTTCGGCTTATACTCTGATGTTTTCGGATCCAAATTTGATCTCATAGGACACTCTGAATTAGCTGGGTCAATGGTATTCGGTTTTATTCGGTTTCTTCGGTTGGACACGCAGACTATGTTGGATCTGGTCACAGGAGCCTCTACTTCGTTGGGCAGGAAACGTTCGCAAACATCTTGACTGCGTTCTTGGTTTACATTCTCCACCATGCTTCTTTCGAGATCAAGCCATTCCTGCTTTGTGTCTTCTTGGATAGCCTGCTCACAGATGTTAATTTAACACTTAATTTGGCCTCTTCTCTTTGCATTTGTGCTTCTAACAGCTCGCTCTCATTTTGTAACTGTAGCATCTTCTGTGCTATCTCATGCTTTTTTGCGATTTTATCAACCCTCAACTGTGCAATAGCTAACTTTTCTCTTTTCTTTGATAACGTGGACATTCTGGAAGGTCCAATTCTAATGGATGAACTGCGACATGACTCATTGTCCATATTCTGCCTATAACTTAACCTTTCTCGCTCTGACTTGATCACACAATCAAATTCATACTTTCTTTTGAATTGCTCTCGATAAACATTTAGAGCTGCTTCTCTTTCTTCACCACCGTCTATATTATTTAAATACTTCTCGTGTGTATTTATAAAACCACGCCAACTTTTATCATACGATGCCAACTTTCTCTCCACTTGATTGAACTTTGCATTCGACTTAAAATGTCTTCTATCTCTCTACGATTTCTCGTAAGACTGCTAATATATCCAGTTCTAGACACATATAAAGCTTTCGCTCTTTCTGATTTTCCACCGTCCAAGCGAGTGCTTTGATTTAACTCGCGTAAAGAATATCTCTTACCAATTCTTGAAGTGGAAACACCAACTTCAGATCGTGTTGCCATATTTATCCCATTTGTATCTTCGTTTACATCTGAACTGTCCACATTACCAGTTCCCTGAACTGGCCAGGAACGGACTGACATACTGAGCTTGACCACTTACCTCAGTCAAACGAAGAAGAGTTCGAAAACTTCATACAGAATCCTATCTACATGGGTATAATCGAGCAACATCAAACCACTCGTAACATCACACTAGAATTTATCCTCTTGTGTGGTTTTCTAATAGTCAAAATATAAGAGAAATTAATAACTATTTACAAATCAAAGATTAAAGTAAATCGTAAAGGAATCTAACTTAAACTCACCAAATTGTTCTCGAAACTCGCACAGATGCTCCTTACAAAGACTTCGAACGAGAATAACAATGCACTTACAAAACATGGCGGGAATTCCAAAATTGAGCCCGCAGTAAAGTGTAGTACTTCGTAAAAGTTGAACTGAAATGTAGCTACAATTCCTATGAGTCATCGTATAGCCATTCATGCTAGACATGATTCAGCTTTTAGATTCAGCTTTTAGGAAATTAGGGAAACCCTGATTGTTTGTCACATGTTTTAGGAAAATGTTTCCAAAAATTAAGGAGATCGCTTGATTTTTTGGTACAGCTCTGAAGTCAACATTTTAGATATTTGGAGAAGTGTTTGATTTTTTCCACATTTTCCGGCCAGGGGAATTTTAAAGCTAACTTGCCACAGGTTCCATTGTCAGCTCAAGGAATGAATATGGAAGTCCGTTTTTCCTATTGCTTTGAGTTTGTTCTTGATTTGAAACTATACATCCTCATGGTGTACAAGTCACGGCATTTTGCTCGGAATGTCTGTATTTCTCTCCTCTATTGTGGACGCATACAACCTTTATCCACTTTTAAAATCTTCAAAAGCACACAATTTTCTATTTTAAATTGAAAACTCTCAACGTTAATCAATTGTACATGTTTCGGTTGAGCATTTCATGAAACATTTTAAAGCATGACCACTTTATTTTTTGTTGCCAGTTCAATAACCTCTTTTTTCTTTCGCTAACTTTTTCGCACCTGATATTTCCCCTTGGACATAGAGCTCCTAATTACAAATTTTGCAAATTAGAAAACCAACGCTAGAAATTAATGCAAGTAGCTAATAATAAGAACTTTTCCCTGTTTCATTAACAAAGGTGATGCTAGGCAATCTCGTACATTCAGTGATTTTAAGTTAGGAGAAAATCTAGTACTTAAAATTTGAAGAGGTTTGGCAGAGTTTTTGTAAATATCAACCAAAGTTGAACAAAGTAATTCCACTGCGTTCACTTTTGTAAAGTATAAACTTTTAAAAATTTTCTGTGAAGAAAATGTTACCAAACTGGCATTAAAAGACGCGTTCCAAAATATTTTGCGAAATTCCAAAGAGCTAATTTAGAGTAAAATTAATGTTGTTTGGAAAATGTTAATAAATTTCAATCGTGAACTTAATTTGAATGGACTGTTGGACTGAAAAAAATCCTTTTGTGTGAATTTACATTGAAATTGCACTCGCATAAAATGTTTATTTTCCCCGGATGAAATATCCGCTTAGGTTATTGGCATATTTTACAATCTGTTTTACTAATTTTCTGTCAATTGTTTCCGGCTTAATCTGATAATAATACCACTAACATGCGAAATAAATATTTCTAATTTGGTTGTCATATTTTGTAAACTATTGAACATGTTTCCCAATCTACTGTAGAACAACTGCTGTTTTAATTAATATAATGAATTGTCCGCAGCATATCGTAAATCTGTCTATCTACCACAATATAAAATATACCACAATGTACGGAGAAATTCTAACAACCGGATTCCTTCAAGTAGCCACTAACCAGAAATATACTCGAGCAAAGTGATAAACCGAAAATAAATAAGGTAGTCAGAAATTCTGACAAGCCCATAACTGTCAGAAACCTAAATTACTTCAAATGATAAACAGTGAAGATAGGCAACCAGAAATTCTGACAAACTTATAGCTACCTGTCAGAAGACTAATCTACTTCAAAATTGTAAAAAGCGTACCCAGAAATTGTAGAAAAAATATAGCTTTCAGTAGCCTAATCTACTTCAAAATTATAAAACCGTAGTCAGAAAGTCTGACAACACTATCAGTTTTCAATAGACAAATGTATTTCAAAAGTATAAAAGGGTTTGTCAGAAATTCGGACGACCGTATAGTTTTCAGTAGAGTAATTACTTCAAAAGTATTAAAGGGTAGTCAGAAATTCTAACAACCTTATAGTTTTCAGTAGACTAATCTATTTGAAAGGTATAAAAGGGTAGTGAGAAATTCTGACCAAACCGTATAGTTTTCAGTAGGCTCTTTTACTTCAAAATTATAGAAGGGCAGTCAGAAATTCTGACAACCGTTTAGTTTTTAGTAGACCAACCTAATTCAAAATTATAAAAGGGTTGTCAGAAACTCTGACAACCGTATAGTTTTCAGTAGACGAATCTACTTCAAAACTATAAAAGAGTAGTGAGAAATTCTGATAACCGTATAGTTTTCAGTAGACTAATCTACTTCAATATTATAGAAGGGTAGTGAGAAATTCGCACGACCGTATAGTTCTTAGTAGACTAATCTACCTCAAAAGTATAAAAGGGTAGGCAGAAATCCTAACAACTGTATAGTTTTCAGTAGACTAATCTACTTCAATATTATAAGGGTAGTCAGAAATTCTGACAACCGTATGGTTTTCAGTAGACTAATCTACTTCAAAATTATAAAAGGGTAGTCAGAAATTCTGACAACCGTATAGTTTTCAGTAGAATCTACTTTACCAGGTGGGTTAAAATGGTTTTGAATGATTCAGGTGTAGACATGACATTCTTCAGTCCACATAGTACAAGAGCTGCTTTCCTTTCCAAACCTAAAGCTAGATCAGTCCCCTTTGAGGTTATTATGTCTACAGCTGGGTGGAGAAGAACCAAAACCTTTCAGAGGTTCTACAACAGATAAATCATGGACACTGACTCTAACGTGGCAGATGCCTAGCTGACAGTTGCTGTCATCTGTCTAAATACATTTATATGAATAAAGTTGATATTCTGTGGTTTTTAATCCTGTGTACACCTTGTCTGAGCCTCCGGTGTCAATCGCATGGCTAGAATTTCTCACGTCTCCAAGATCGTCCTTACCCCCTGAGACTGCGCGCTGATACTTTGCTAATACTTCATGTACAAGCTGGATGTCTTCCTGGGAGACTGCTTGATTTCGAGTCGGAAATAGTTCCTTAATTATTTCTTTAACTTTGTTAACGTTGCTTGGTTATACTGTAGCAATGTTCACTTCCAGGTCCCCCTCTTTTTTTTCATGCAATGAGTAAGATTTCCCAATGCTGCTGCCTCTGTATATGCGTTTGGGCCAATCACTCGGGTTGAACCCTCGTACAGGTATACGTCCCTTGACAACGATTGCCGCAACTTTCAATATACCCGCTCGGTAACGTTCTTCAAATCGTTGCTCTAGCTCCAGAACTCCAACCATTGTTGGTTCCCCTATCAACCGTCGTTGGTGGTTCCGCTATCAACCTTACAGTTGATGTTAATCATTGATCTAGGAGGAATCCGTTACCCTGTTAACTTCCCTTGAAAATTATAGGTGAGTGGCCGTCTTTCTCCGTTTATCTCGAGGGTTGTGATTAGTTCACTGTTTTAGTGACGCTATTCGTGCGTCTGTTCATTAATAGATCATGGCTAACGACCAATCAAAATGCACGAAGAACAAAATTTACTTTACATAATTTGCTTTACTTCAAGGGCAATCCACATTGAAGACGTCGGCTCCCTCGAAACAAATACCTTCATCTAAGCCATGCGCCGGTTTGTTGCTACCCGTCGTGCCGATGAAATGAAACTAATTTTGATAGTGGAGAGATAGAGATGAGGCTGGCTATTCAAGAATGGAACCAGAAAATAATAACGAGAGTGCTACATGAAAGGGTGTGGAGTACCATTTCCAGCCTCTTCAGAAGTGGCATTTTCAACCTCCTGCAGGTAGTCATATGTCTAGCGTGTGACAACGACTCATTCGAAGTGTCCGGAACACAATGAAAGCGGATCTTGGGCACCCCCACGTATTTGTTAAACGCGAGACTCTGTGTACAGTGTTTGCTGAAGCAGTTGGTACTGTCAACAGTAGGGGCAAGTAGGGGAGATCCAAGAGACTGCAAACCGATCACACCAAGCCACCTTGGTCGTCAGGTTGTGATCCAGAGGTTTGCTCACGTAGGCAGTGACGTAGAGCACAAGTTCTTTCCAACCATTTCTGGATGAGATGGATTCGCGAATCGAATACTTTCCCTTGTTACAAGAAAAAAAGAAATGGATCTTGAAGAAACGCAACCGAACAATAGCTGACCTTGTCCTCATCGTAGATACTACCTAGCAAACACTAGCATCTGGGAAGAGTAAATGAATTATAACTTGAGTGAATAGTACATTAATTCTGACAGTAAGTTATTATGACGGATTAACCTTGCACTTTAAAGGAGGCAAACTAAAAATTGCAGCTTCCTGAAACTAAAAAATCTAGAGGCAAGAGTCATGGGGGTAAAACATACGGTGTTTCACAGTGTAAAAATTTCCAGAGTTATGGCTGGAAATACCAATCAAATATCAGAGCAAAAATTCTGTATATGCCATATGAAAACACACTGCAAGTTAATTTATACAATGATAATACTGAGAAATCCAGCAATTCCAATTTAAGACCTGAAACGTTGAATAACATGAAACGTTGTATGTCACCTAAATGAAGATGTTCCCCATGAACCCATAGTTGAAAACCTTCAAAACAAAATTGAAACCCTACAATGGAAAAACAAGCTTGTTAACAAAATATAATGAATGCATGAACACAGTCTAACAATGTATGTTTCAAGTTTTTGTTGCTGTTTCGTTGGGTATCCTGTCTCGTTTTTGTGAGTTCGTTTGTCAGCAATGGTTTGTATAGTAGAAAATAAATCAGTACTCACATTTGTTGGTATCAGTTGTCTAGGTTGTCTAGTCTTTGGTGTTGTTTGTTTCTGTAGTAGTTGGGTCGTTTGTGGCAATTGCTAATCCGTGTTCGGATAAGCGAAGAAACGATACGCTTATTTGTTCACATGAACAAATCGACGGATTAAAAACGTCGACACATTTACGGCAGGAACTTTTCACGAAAAATCACCCACCTCTGTAACTCGTACGACCGCCTACTTGCGACGCACGAACCAGATACAAATACTGCATAGGCAAACCTGATATTTACTTTCCACTTGACTCTGAAGATGACCGCCGCTGAGGCGATCGGAGCGCCAGTTACTTCAACCACCTGTCTTTCTGAAGACTACACTTATCTGGACGATTAACTTTTACAAACATGAGTAGTTTGGTATTGATAATTTATATTTCTTTGTACTCTGGGCATCCAAAAACGGGTGACCACTAACTCTTAGCAAAGGGTATGCATGTGACAGATGTTTATCGGTATGTTTTGCTTATTCAAAAAAAACAATTCGATAAACATCATATTAACCTCTTCCGCTTAGTCATTATAGGAAAATATCAGACCGGGATCTTCTATGAAAGGTCTTTACCCTTCGCGCGCGATTCGTACTGTCAATACCCCGGCCTGATATTTTTCCGTAATGACTGAGCTCTCTGCTAATAAGAAGACTATAATTGGTCTTAGAGGATTTTTTCAAAAAACTAACGAATATTTATATAAAGTTGAAATAAGGTGATAGCTGCCTAACAAATCACACCGACCGTCTTTTATGTACATGAGTGACTCACTATTATCCTTCAAAACGAAAAGTGTCAATAATTATAGAATAATTTTAGAGATTAGTAATTAGTTAGTTGTCCAATATTAATAGGAGCGGCAATCTTTAAAACTCTACCTGGAATTTTATCAATCCCTGAAGCTGTTGATACCGAGAGACAATCTAAAAGGTCAGAAACTTTAGAGGGATGCGCAGTTTTGAATAAAAATGTATTTAAAGTTTTCCTTAATAAGTCCGTAAAATGGTGCTCACTTGCTCCGTGGCAATTTTATTAGGACCTATGTTCGTAAAGTAGTCATTGTAACCTCCTGATATTTTGTTTAAAAAGCCAGACAAAGCATAGAAATACAAGGAAATAATTAGTCTGCAAAGGCCTACTTGTCAACGTTTTGAAATGCCAAGTAGGGAGATTGCGCATAACACAAAATTTTTATTCACGTGCAAAACGCGCAAGGAGTGAATCATGCCCTTTTCCATGTACTGTATTTTGTACCTTTAAATGATAATCATCAAAGTCATAGATAGTCAGTTTATTACAACAAATGTTGCAGTTCGGAACGGCCAACCACCTACTGTTCAAGGTTCATGAAGGTGGTTTTAAGCGTTTTAAGCGCCGGGAAATAATTTGATTCGATTGAAATTGTGGAATATCCGATTGTAGGAAGATTTCTCAATCAAGTCGGGAAGTGGGAGATTTGCGCAGATATCGGGAGTCTCCCGACGAGATCGGGAGGGTTGGCAAGTATGCAAAAGCGGTCCGCTCTCAGCCAAGAAGAAAGAAGTCTTCCTTTGCAGACCAGGAAACAATTTCATCATAACCGCTTTTCCTTTTAATATTGTGTAAACCTTTTCAAACAAAATCTTATGTTAAGAAATCAAACTATAAGACGACTAGTGGACGTTCGTCAAGCTCATTTTCTCAGAAAAACGACTTTTGAGGCCTAGACGGGAATCGAACCCGCAACCTTCTGATGACCGGTTAGACGTTCTAATCATTGAGCTACAACGACTCAGATGGTGAGCAAGGGTGCAGGTTCGTCATATGTACTGCCTAAGCAGAAGCCAGCTAGCTCACCATCTGAGTCGTGGTAGCTCAATGGTTAGAGCGTCCGTCTCACCGGTCATCAGAAGGTTGCGGGTTCGATTCCCGTCTACTGCTCAGAAATCGTTTTTCTGAGAGAATGAGCTTGACGAACGTCCACGAGTCGTCTGAGATTTACCAAGCTCTCACACGAACTAAGTTCGTGTTCAGCATTAAATAAATCAAATTACAAGTGCAAGAAGTGAAATTGTGAAAGCATACGTTAAACCATCAACCGAAAACATTAATCAAACTGTAAAAAGTCTTACCATTACACAAGAAGTCTTACCATTTTTAATGCATTTGTTTTACCACATTTCATTTATTTTTCAACTGTTTGGCATTACTCAAGAAGTCAACAGATACCTAAGATTTCTAAACTTCAAAAAAGAGTTGCTCGTGTGATAACAATTTCGACCAATGAAATAAGAAGCCCTGACATATTTGAAAAACTTCATTGGGAAACTATTAACAATATACTTGACAAATGTGATTTATGCATGGCTTTCAAAGCGATTCAGGGAGATTCCCCAGTTATTTAACCAGTCATTTTAATGCTAGTAAAAATACTAACTACAGTTTACGTAACAATGATAGAAAACTCTCATTGCCTAAGCCAACAACAAACTTTCTTAAAAATAGCTTTTTGTATCGGGAAGCAGTGACCTGGGACACGTTACCTATAGCTGTAACAAATGAAATTAACAATGGCATTTCTCTAAAATCTTTTAAATGAATTACAGAAAGACAAAGACTTTAGTATCTGATATTGTAAGTAGTAGATTCATAATGTAAATAGTAAGCTAATATTTAGTGATTTGTTCACATTCTTGCATGGCCACTTGAAAAACAGTGAACAAATGAAATGCTACCGTGTGTAAATAATTTAAATATTAATAATAATAATAATAATAATAACTATAAATACAGATATTGATTGGAGCCTACATTATTCCAGTTGTGAGAAGGGATTTGTTCGTATTTGTTAAAGGCAATTATAGCCAAACGTTTTTTTATAACAACATTGGGAAAGGCAGAGAGGTAAACAAGAATGTGATTATCAGCAAATTAAATAGAAAAAAACTTAAATATCGGCGTTAGGGGTGCCCGAGGGGTCTGAGCCACGAACTTTATTTCGTAACAGATCCAAAATTTAAAGCCCCACATATGGCAGCAGTTTTCTCCTCATATTTTTCTTTCTGTTAGTTTTTATCTAAGCTTGTAGCAACTTTTTTTTTTGCCACTTGTTTTCTTTATATTTGCCATTGAACAAAAATTTATATATCAAATTTATATCAGCTATATTAGTTTTCGATTTTTTTTGTTCATCGCGTTTTCTGTCATCTCAGGTAGACAGTGCAGGTACGAGAATTCGAGTTTGGAAGGGGTTTCGACAACTTCGTAGCTGTAATTGTTATTACATTGGTGAGATCGGTTTCAGCAGAAGTTATTTATTTTTTCCACAATCATTTTTTAATTAAAAGTCGAATTTAGTGACAATCTGGAAAATTGGCAATCTTGAAAATCCGTCAACCGTGTTCGTTTCTTTAGGGTTAAGATAGAATCAACGGTTCAAGATATTTTACAATCGTTTCGCGTGCGGAATCTTGAGCATTCTTGCAATTTTACTGGCTCTTGGAGCGAGCAGGTTTTGATGATATCCGTAACCGGGATCGAATGAACCCCCACTAGAACTCATTTGATTGTAAACAGTAGTTTTCGTGGAATTTAGTGGACGTTCGTCAGGCTCGTTCTCTCGATTTCTGAGCCCTAGACGGGAATCGAATCCGACCCCTTTTGATGACTGGTGAGACGCTCGAACCATTGAGCTACCATGACTCATATGGTGAGCTAGGGTGAAGGTTCGTCATATGTACTGCCTAATTAATCGGAAGTCAGTAAATCAGATTATAAGTTTAAGAAGTGAAATTGTGAAACCCTACGTTAAACCCATCAACCGAAAACATTAATCAAACTGTATCAAATCCTAAAAAGATTGATTGTGGAGTTACGATTTCTGAGCCCTAGACGGGAATCGAACGTCCACTAGTCGTCTGATATTTATCACGCTTCCAAATGAACTACGTTTGTGTTCAACATTAAGTATATTTCCATTATTATTATCATATCGTGACTTCCGCTTAGGCAGCATCTGGGTCGTGATAACTCAATGGTTAAAGCGTCTAACCGGTCATCAGAAGGTTGCGGCTTCGATTCCCGTCTAGGGCTCAGAAATCGTTTTTCTGAGAAAACGAGCTTGACGAACGTCCACTAGTCGTCTGATATTTACCAAGCTCCCATGTATTTATTTTTCTTGTTTACAAATAATTTAAAACATTTCAATGATCTTCATTCTAAATGACGATGAAAAATAAAATAAAATTCTAAAATGTTTTTGTTTCCTTCATCAACAATTGGCGTAGGACATAATTTCCGTAGAATTGTAGCAAAGACGTATTTAAGTAAGTTTTCCGTAACCTGGAACACTCCTCGCTTGCAGCAAGCAGTAGTAAATGTATTTCTACATCCAGCAGTAGTAAATGTGTGTGTAAAAACGCATTATTATTAGTTACCTTCTTCAAAAAGTTGGCCTTTTTATCTCACGTTCCACCGCTCGTTAAAATGTTTGTATCGGACTTTATGGTATGTGAAATATTCTATTTCAGGGGAGCCATGTTAAGGTTGACATTATTATTTTAGTTCCGGTCGTTTGTTTACTTCCGTTACACATGCTTTGCATCTCGCGAAGATCCGCGGGATGGGTAGTTTTGCTCTTCCCGCTTTTTCTTTGGTTTATTTACGAAAGCTTGTACTGTTAATGAGAGATATTTCCTATGTTATAAGCCGGCAACTTTCGATAATCCTTGTCAAGAGGTAGCACTGTATAGGTCAGATATGTGAGTACACATATACATGTATTTTATAGTAAGCTACATCTGGTCTTAATCTTGTAAATCACTCGAGTGTCATTGCATAGTACTTAGATTGATGTTCGGTAGTTTAAAACTATTTGCCAATCTTTGTAATCCTTAATCTTTGTAATCCTTAATCCTTGTAACCCTTAATCCTTGTAATATTTGTAATCCTTGTTTTAGTTTACGAGAACTATCTTATGTTGGCATCAAATAAACAACATTGACGAGAAATTGGTACTTTGGTCGCCTTCACTTGATTATTTTCATGTAAAATACAACCCTACTACCTGGCACGGCATGTCTTGATTTCACACCTTGATAGCCGCTCCAAACTCTACAGTGAGTCACTTTCCAGAAATTCCGATAAGTGATCTCAGAGTGAACATACATAAAAAATTTTCCCGGGAGCAGAAAACGTATACATCTTTTTGATAGTAGCGTTTGAGAAAAGTGCATTAATTTTAGTTACTGTTCCTCACAATTATTGCTTAACTCCTTCATTACCACGGGAGACTTCTGCTCGTCAAATGGATAATTGTGACAGTGAAGGAATTAAGTCACCTCCAGAATGCCCCACAATTGGTCACCGGATGTATATATTTCAACATTTTTCCTGGTCGAACATCCCTCACAACCCAAGGTTTAGAAGGTCCCCTCCCAAATTTCTAAATGCGCTCTTATTTTGGTCAATACGAATAGAAAAATAGCTTCCTTCATGAATACCTACAAGCAGCTTGGATACTTACAAGTAGTTAGTTTACCCAAAAGGGTTAGTAGTTTGACGAAGAAAAAAACGTTGTTTAATAGGTGGAGAATAGCTTATTGAATTGGCGTAGTCTAGGTATTTCTCCACTGTACCTTGACGGAGCTTTGTTAATTTTTTGGGATAGCAAAATTTAGAGCAGGTTTACAGGGATACTCCACGTTCACCAGATTTGTAAGCTGTTTATTTATGTTAATATTAAGAACTTACTTGTTATTTAGATTAAATCTACTGTGATTAGATGCTTAATTTCAGTGTAAATGAGTGTTAGCTTTACGAATGTACTAAATAAAGTATCTGTCTTTCTATCAAGCTATCTATCTGTCTATCCATCTATTTAAATGCAGTATCTTCTACCTCAAGAATTGTAGAAATGTGTAATCTGATAGGAGTTAAAGGGACACTGCGAGGAAGAACTCGCTGATATAATCTTCATTTTATTTGAAAATACCTTGGTAATGAGGAAGAGGGAGTCTATATATTTCCAAAGATGTTCAAGTAATGTGTAAACATAAAATAACCTAACTGTGTTTGGGTTTTCTGCTCCAGAATCTAAACTTTTTTGTTCAGAGGTACGTTTGGCAATTGTCCTACACTACGGTATTTCTACTTTATGATGAACATCTCAATTCTATGCACTGATCAAAAATTGATGGCACTGGAACTCTGTAACAATAACCCTCAGTCCTATTAATTGCGGGATATTTTACCGTCGATAAGTTTACTAGTAACATGAATTTTTTTTCTATTCACTATGCTAATGCCCTATGTGATTCCTCGTCCTGATGTACCCAATTCAATGAAGATTCCTCAAAGTGTATTGCAACGTTCATGAGCGAATAGTTGGGAGGAGTTGTGCTCTAACGGTACCAGTGAATGGATACGCCAGAGTAAACCCGACAACTGTATCATGTTGATGGGGCTTAATACCAATTGGTTGAAAAATGTTTACCAGAATGGACAACCCTTGGTGAGGCCAGTTTTGCTTCCTTCATCACGAACAAAAACCGACCAGGGCTTAAACAAAATAGAAAACTAAGAATATTAGCTTAGCTGGGTTGAAGCGAAGCTAGGAATTTTAAGATAGTGATGTAAAAGTGGATTATGAACGAGCAGAAATGGATTGATTAGAATTTCTAAATCTTAGACAGTGATTACTTCTAGATAAACTTGCTTGATCTTTGGTTCGTGCTCTTGTAACGACCTCCTCCAAAGAATTTTTAAAACGGATAAAAATCACTAATACTTATAATGCGCAAAAAAATATTCAACTAAACGGACAAATGATTCTCAGAAATCGTTGCAAACTCATATTTAAACCTCTACCATAGCGAATGTTCCATGCAATTGAAGAATGTCGTAACTTAAGAAGTCAAAGTCTAGTTGCAAACGGATCAAAATTTCTTATCTCAGATTCCCCTGATCCCCCCTGGCTACCACCTTATAAAAAAATACCCCGTAGAAGTTAATGAAGGGCCTAATCCGTCAAATGGTTGAAATGGTTGTTTAGCCTCTTTCGTGTGATTATGGAAATCTAAGAAGTACGACATCCCTAATTTTCAAAGTATTTAATAGGCTCAAAATCTTGATTGGAAGGACTGACTAGGTTAAGGAGATACTTGAGCATTGTTATGTTTATCATTTCACAGCTGTCACTTGGAGGTTTTAGTCCTAGCTCTGTCGATAACTTGTCGTTTACATAACTTCATAACACCACATGCGTTGTTCGGGACATTAACATGAGCAACCTCATTTTAAATCCTTATAATATAACAAAATAAAAATTTGCTGTAACATCTGTCTGATTGTGATATTAACTTTTGTAGTAGGCTCCTAGCTGTTTATTCTGGAGGTGGTTTTTGTGTGGTATGCCAGCAAACCTTAGGAACAAGACCCAGCACGTGAAGCTTTCGTTATCTATGCATCAACCAATAATTTTGTGTATGCCAGAAAGCTGCAGTTTAGGAACCATACTCGCTAGTGATATTGCTTTATGTCTTCTGAAGTCTCACATTTTTCTTTTTTCTTCAGTAGTTTTAAACCTTCTCCTGCGTTATGTTTTGCTAAAAGGTGTTTTTAAATAGGTGTGTTTCAGACATAACCCTTTCTCGGCAAAATGTCCGGCCTTGACGAGTAGATTTAAGTAAGTAAAACAATCAAATGTGCTACCGCCGGAAAATAGTTAATTTATTGAGGTAGTCATAATCCATTCCCGGCGAATAGTCTCCTCTTGACCAGTAAAATTGTCAGAGAAAAACAACAGAAGTCTGATCCGCCGCGAAAGAGTTTTTGATGGATAATCATAACCTTTTATCCACAGGATGTTCCTCGATGAGTGAAATTGTCTGGCGTTTGCCAGAAAAAATGTTTTCTGAGCCTCTGATAAAGATTTAACTTCTAATCCCCTTAGGCCCGGGCGAAAGTAGAATGCAAGCACTCCGAATTCTATTTAACAGCCTTTCTGGTTATTAACCATTATAACTTGTTCCTACTTGGATGGACGACGAAGCGAAACCTCAAATGCGGGTGGGATGATAATGTAGAGAATGCAGAGAAGTCGGAGGACCTGTTCTTCTGGTAAACCTTCACATACTGGTACTAAATTATCTTATTTGAACAACTACAACCAAATTATGTGACAACAGATAAGAAAAATTTCAATGCTTTTGGATTTGTCTTTTGTCCTTCACTCTTCAGGACGTAACTTCTTTGAAAAAGTAGAAGGTTAAAAACCTCAGCCTTCATTGTTCATGCCTGCTTGTAGTATCTTTTAACAAGTTTAAGAGTGCTCAAATATGGAGGCATCCTTAGATTAGAGTTTTATAGTTTCGACGCTTAATCACACAGTCGTACACATAGTCTTTATGACAAGTATTATTCTCACTGAAATTTAAGACCACGGAATCCGAGCTAACAATTTAAACAAGCACTGACATCACTTCAGTCTACATGTCTTGTTATTTGGTTGATTTCAAACCTAGTAAAACGTAAGTTAATGCACGCTTACTTGCACCGACTTACATTCTCGTTCAACCACAGCTTAATGACTGGTGAAACTCTCCAATAAACTATTTCATCTTTTTATCCTACGGTTCATAGAATATTTTTCTGAGAATCTAAGCTTAAATTAACACTAAATACTGTTGTCGGAAATTGGTCACTATATTATCTCTTTTTGCCAATCATCGATTGACAAATACTTTAAACATGCACGCTCACTGATATCAGATCTTAATCTTACTCTGACATATGACGTATCTAAAGAGATATCTATCCGTACAGTGACTTTATTTGTTATTATTTTTCGTTTTTTCGTAAGTGCGAATTGCAGGATAGTCGAATTATTAGGTTTTTTTCAGTACTAGCGAAAGATATTTATTTTACTATTTATGAATTTGCAGTCACTAACATGAATTTACAATACTTTCGATGCCTAATAAACGGATTAACAAAATTTTAATAAGCATCGTCAACCAAGAATTTAAAACAAATATATGGTAAAGAATATAATAGAATATAATTCGAAAATAAAAGATACGAGTTCAAAAACAAGGTCGAAAGATGAAATCATGATAAATCAATTTCATTGCATCGAAGTTGATCTCTCTTGATCAAGCAATAACTTTCTATAAAGTCCACTGACACCGACCAACGATACAGTGCCGCGGAACGGAATTTGCGTGGCTTTTGCTTGTACCTGATCCACCAATCCATTACCTTCTCTCATCTGTCTCATCGATTACCTGGTAATTCACCAAGTGCGGTGAAGATGTCTTCGATAGTCAAAAAACTGAATTTCCACTTGTTGCTGAATGACGTACGCGCGACCTTTTATTTCAGGCGTTCTTGAGCGAAATCAAGAAAAAAACTACCTAAGTTTAACAACAGAGTAGTCGTGCGTGAATAATGTTGTTCCTACCTGCGGAAACTAGCTTAACCATCAAGTAATATCAAGTATGTTTTCTGTAGAGTCAATTACCAAATGTAAAGTACCAACACTGGTACAACTGTACTGATATAAACTAGTAAAAATACCTATTTGATTTCTTAATTATTCATACTTTTGAATTAAATTTTGTCTACCCATTCTACTTTCTACACATTTGATAGAATTGGCGATTGTAACTTGTAACTTCACAACTGTTAGAAGAACTTTGTTTCGAAGACCAGTTACTTTTTATTCATTGTAGTTTTATCGACAAAAAATTAGATTTTTCGTAATGTAACTGTAGTGAAAACTAGGTACGAGAATACGCATCTACAACACTACCACCAATTCACCAAAAAATCATCCTTTTACATTAGTTTCATGTTCTGACACCGTTTGAAAGTTTTTAATATCTGGATCTGGTTAGCGTTGTTTATCTTATTGTCATCTAGTCATATTGGCAGTATTACACCCAAAACACTGCGGGTAGCCGCTTCTTAATAACTTGATCACATGGTGATTGATGTAAATGCATTCTTTTATTACGTATGAGCCATGTTTTAAAGCCACATAGCTCAGATTCATCAGTTTAAAGACTTAACAATGACTTACAGCAAACAGTTTACTTTCCTGTCAATATTGTTCATGTATGTACTCGTGATTCTTTCCCATGCAGACGTCAGTGTAAAAAAGCAAAGTGGAAGGATCATGAGATGGCCTAATCGACTGGTAATTCAAGTGAATAATGTCTTCGCAGGCAGTGTTGGCCTTTCAAGGTTACAAAGCTTTATTGACAAAGCTTCTTATACCACTTACTCAGGAAATGGGAGAGAGTTCCTTATAAATATCTCCAATGCCATCGACAACAAACTTCAAAACGCTATAAGAGCCCTTATAACGAACAAAGAGTTAATAGAATCAGCACACCATTTAACCAACGAGTCTATCACGGAAAACTGCTGTAAATCTACATATGATCTGAGATATTATGATGGAAGATTTAGCAGGAAAGTGAACACAACTTTTTCCTGTGCTGTTTTCCATTCAATCTCACGTCGTAATCAAATTTCATCATCATTGGAAACAGTTTATAAAAAGAATTTGATCAAGTCTGCAACTATAAAATGGCAATACTTTGGCTCAAGGTTTGGTACGTATCACCAATACCCTGCCAGTGACGATGTCTGCTCCGAATCGGAAATCTTTGACCCACGATTAAGGTAATGAAATAAAATTTAATAATGGATATAATTCTGCCACTATTCATCACAATTACACGTTTGAATGTTCAAATCAACAATAAATTCCGGATTGAGGCAAAAACTTACAAATTACTGTCTCGTAATTGTCTGGCAAATCTGAACCAAAGGTCAACACTTGATCTGATACTAATGATACTCCTTAAGAGGTCATGGATTGTTCTTCCAAGTTAATTTGTTTTGACAGAAATATCTATTTGATAAAAAGGACAGTCTATTGAATGACAAGATGTTATTTATTTGAACAAGCAAATGACAATATATATCTGAACAAACTAATAATTGTTATTTCAGTCTCCTAGGTACCATGTTTCAAATGTTTTTTCTTTTGTCAAATGAAATGCAGTCCGTATAGTTCTTGTGAATTCAAATAAAGATTTACAGAAATGTATCTATATAACAGGCAACTATTTTTAACGAGGAAAAATTATGCTTGAGAAATTATGTATTTCGTATGTATTTAATTTAAATAATTTATTTGTTGCTGTACTCTTCCAGTATTCCTTTTATTTGTTTATGTCAAACTTCTGTTGGTAATTTTTTGGGGGTTTTCATAAGGTTAAGGTTTTCATAAAAAAAATAGCTGAAATTTGTCAAAATGTACTGTACTTTACATTGTCGAAAACGTTTTCGCCGTATAACCCTTTGCATATAGCAAAAAGCCTTAATTTCTCACCTACTGCAAAATACTAATTGTCTCTAAGATGTTCGGGCGCGAATTGTTTTGTAATCTGCTTAACCTCATTCCAGTTTTTCGAGCTAATTCGTTTCTAAACAAGTAAAGGTAAAACAAATATTTCAAGGATAAACTAACCCTGCGTAATGCTTCCATAGTCTTTATAAAAACAGTGCGATGAACTGTTGTGTTTCAGCATGGACAGATGCGTCCAAAATTTAGAATAACAAATTTCAATTGGAAAGATAAACAGAGTTCCACATCAAAATTTTGGATGATTTCACTCACTTTAACTATATCTTGCACCCACTGGTTCGAGTCTGATATATCTTTTTAAACTGATCCAAACACCGCTTTGAAAATCTCAACGTAATGCTCAAGAATTCACCAAGGGTTCGTCAAGAATTCACCATTATATGATTTTTTCCAAAACTCAATTTTGTCAATCAATCCTTTCATCCACGAAAAAGACTGGAACGATAACTCAGGTCGGGTGAAGCCAAATTTCCCGCCCATAGAGCCAGCCATGTAGAGCATAAATCACGCGTGTTTCGTGCGTGCTGCTACCGTTAACGCATTAAGCACGAACCGGCAATACTAAACGCATACCTATATGTTAGCCTCGGTGGCTTCAAAATTTCAATCTGGAGTGAGCGTTGTGGTCTTTTTAGAGTTCACTGATCCGTCCATCCATCCATTTATCCATCCATCCACCCATCCATCCATTCATCCATCCCACCCATCCATCCACCCATTTATCTAATGGACCTTAAAAAGGCATTTGATACAGTGGATTATATGATCCTTATAAAGAAATTGCAATATATTGGTTTAAGTCAGTCAGCAATTGAATGGCTTAAATCATATCTTGGTAGCCGTGTACAAATATGCATGATTAATGGTGTACTTTCAGAACCAAAGAAACTTACGTATGGAGTACCACAAGGAACTATCCTAGGGCTCCTACTCTTTCTCGTTTATATTAACGATCTACCAACTTGTCTGAAATATTGTACAACTAGAATGTATGCAGATGATACGAATCTCACTGCATCCGGTCCTAGTATCCCTGAAAGTAAATATATGCTGGACAAAGATATTGAATGTCTGGTGGAATGGCTCTGTGCCAATAAACTGGCTCTCGAAACAGGGTCGAGTCGAGTAATGAGAATACTCACCATACCTCAACAATTGGCTAACCAAATGCTACTTGGCCATCTCAACGATTATTTAAAGCCTATTTTCCGGCCTAAACCTTCAAAAAGTATGGTCCACGCTGGCACAAATAGCCTAAGGAATGATACCTCAAAGCAAATAAAGAAAAAGGTTGTGACACTTGTAACTGAAATCAAAAGGGAACTAACACTAATTATTAATATTACAATTTCATCCATGACTCGAAGACAAGGTGAGAAGTCAATAAATACCAAAATTGACCAGGTAAACAACTTACTTCAATAACTATCGATTTATCGACAATAATAACATTCAAGAGAATTATTTAAATGCTGAAGGACTGCACTTGAACCCCAAGGGGATTCAAGTTCTTGCCGGTAATCTAAGAGAAGGTATTTGTTACTGATGTAATGTTGTCAACGCAGATTCTTATATCCCCATCTCAATCTTCTAATTCAATGCCATTTCAAACCTAAATTTCTTATGTACATAGATTTAAAATGGGCTTTTAAGATATTAATAGCCTTCTTAAACACATCGATGAGCTTAATCTGTCCATCCAAACAAGTACTATTGGTACATCACCCAAACTAACTTCACATGGTTTACCGGTTGTATCTCTTGTAACCCTATTCTGCATTTTCTTTTACCTGATAAGTTTATCTAATAAGTAATTACTACAATTACCCCAGATGAGGCTACAGTAGTAAAAATCTGGCAACGTTAGAGCTTTGTAAACAGTACTTAACGTTGACTTTGGAACATATGTTTTCATTTGCCTAAGCATACCGATATCTTTTGAAACTTTACTGTAGTAACTATATTGCTTATTTGACCTTTTCATAGAAGTTCTACATTAGTGATGATACCTAGTGTTTCTGTTTGCTTTACTATACTTTTTATATTCGTTCCCCCTCATCTTATCATACGATCAGTGTTTATTTTTGATAGCTGCTGTTGAGAGCTGATTATCGTATATTCAGTTTTATCTTTATTAACGGCTAATTTGTTTGCTAGCAACAACTGGTGAACATTCTTGAGATCATTGTTTAACTGATCTTCTATGTCTGCAATGGACCTTTTCTTTGTTGTTAAACTTGTATCAACTGCAAACATACCAACAGTTGAAGATGATCGGTAGTTCGGTTAGCCATTTATGTATATCAGACAAACTACTAACTCTACATATGATATGAGATATTATGATGGAAGATTTAGTAGGAAAGTGAACACAAGTTTTTGCTGTGCTGTTTTCCATTCAATCCCTCGTCATACTCAAATTTCGTCATTATTGAAAACAGTTATAAAAAGAATTTGTTCAAATCTCCAACTATAAAATGGCAGTACTTTGGCTCAAGGTTTTGGTACGTATCACCAATACCCTGGTAGTGACGATGTCTACTCCGAATCAGAAATCTTTGACCAACGATTAAGGTAATTAAATAAAATTTAATAATGGATATAACTCTGCCACAATTCATTACAATTACACATTTGAATGTTCAAATCAACTATAAATTCCGGATTGAGAGAAGCTTAAGAATTACTTCCACAAATTGTCTAGTAAACCTGAACCGAAGGGTCAGCATGGTCTGATACTAACTATACTGCATGCTAAACACTAATGTTGTTACTGTGGTATATATATCACACGACCAGCGAACTTTCGTAAAGCTCGTTATCTCAAAAAACGATTTCTGAGCCGTAGATGGGAATCAAACCTGCAACTTTCTGATCACCGGTGAGACGGCTGCCAAGACTCAGATGGTGAACTAGGTCGCAGGTTTGGCATAGGTACTGCCTGAGCGGAAGCCACGATATGATCATAATGGAAATACTGAACACTAAGTTTGTTCATGTGGGAGCTTGGTATGTATCACACGACCAGCGAACGTTCAACAAGGTCGTTATTTCTGAAAAACTATTTATGAGCCCTAGACGGGAATCGAGCTCTAGCGCTGAGAAATCGTTTTTCTGAGATAACGAGCTTGACGAACGTTTGCTTGTCGTCAGCTACGTACCATGTTTCAAATGGTTTTTCATTCTTCAAATGAAATGTAGCCCGTGTAGTTCTTGTAAATTACTTTATTTGCAGAGATGTATAGTCGATCACTAGAATACGTTCATTGCATTCTCTACATTTGATCATAATTAACTGTTATATGATTGATATAGCAGGCAACCGAAGTAATGTGTGTAAAGTTATCTGGCCTGCTAGGATAACTCTACTAACAGGGACAACTTTTCACCATGCCAGGCCTCAGAATGTTGCTGGGAAAATTAAAAGCATTTAACCTCTTTACAAAAACTTTAACCAGCCAGAACTGAACTGTGGTCTCGACGCTAGCAAAGACCTGTCACTATTTCTGTAAACATCATATGTAATTAACACCTTTGCTTAGCGTTTACTCTGTAATTTTAATCTTTAAGTTCTCTTCCTTCTGTTAATGATGTAATCTCCCTAGAGTTGTTATTTTGGGAAAAGATCGAAATATCACTGTCTCGTCTTGTTTCTTTTCACTCAGATCTTGAGTTTGCATCATGTTACTATTCGGAGTTTGCTTTTTCGTTTATAGAATCTTCGGTTTGAATCGTTATTCTCTTCAACACTGTTGGAAATGTTCCGGGGTCCAAATCCGCGAGAGTGGTCCATATGTGCTAGCTGATTTTGACCCCCAGCGGGTCTAAATCGGCTAGTGAATTTGGACTCCCGGTCCCCATATGGTTGGCACGTACAGACCGGGGGTCCAACTTCAACGGGGCCCAAATCCGCTGTGACAGCGGCAATGATTCAGAATATCAATCATGCGATAATCTGTTGTCGAAGGTTAAAGCGCTTGAAGAAGAAGTAGCAGAAACCAACCTTCCAACAGACAGCCTACTCAACAAAACGACAATTGGACAAAAGTTGAACAAAAGAAAAGACGTTAGAAACAGAGAAATACATCTTTGAAACAGTTGTTAATGGAAAAGCTGGGGATGATGATTATACTTCAACCCAAAATAAAAGAAAAATTGGCAATCCTTCGAAGCAGCAGAATAATCTTAATCAAATGAATGGCAAAGGGAATGAACGACAAAAAGCAGGTAAACCCCATGTGGCTGTTATTGGAGAGTCCATGACGAAGCACATTAATGGTAGAAAATTGTCAAAAACCAAAAAGGTAACTAGTCATCCCTTTCCTGGTGCTACCGTCGAGGATTTCGAGGATTATGTTAAACCATTTATTCGTCTCGCCAACCAAACTATATAATAATTCATTCTGGGAGTAACAATTTACAACGGGATAATCCAAAATGAATCAAAGGCAAAATTTCGAAGGTTGTGGAGAGCATAAAGCAAGAGCTTCCAGCAGTTCAAATCGCAGTGACCTCGGTTATCAAAAGGAAGGATGATGAAGCAAGAACAGCAAGGTCAACTGAACAGCAAGATCAATCAAGTAAACAGTCTTGTTAAAGATTACTGTGATCACAACAATTTCGATTTTATTAACCATTCAAGTATTTCTCAAGACAGTCTAAACATTGGTGGATTGCATTTAAATCCGAAAGGCATCCACAAACTAGCTGCTAATTTACGAAATCATATTAATTTCTGAAACTTAGTTGTCAATGCAGATAAGTCTACAGAGAAATTGAATCTAATTAACACATATTCCCCAAAAAGTTATTGCATGTCTCTATTTCCATGTCTTTCTAAAGTTCGAGGATTTAAAATGGGCTGCTTGAACATAAACAGCCTTACCAAGCATATTGATGAAATTAGGATACTAATGAGTGATGGTATTTTGTATATTTTAGCAATAAATGAGACTAAATTGGATCATTTTGATGAAAATTCACAAATAAACATACCTGGATATTTTTGTATTTGGGAGGACCGAAACAAATTTGGAAGTGGTGGGTGTATTTATGTCAGAAATATAATCAATTTTACAAGGAAACAGAATTTTGGATGTTCTGATCTGGAAACAATATCAATTGAGATATCCAAACCTAACTCAAGCCCATTTCTTTTTACCACATTGTACCAACCCCCTAAAACACCAATTGAAAACTTCAATAAATCTGAGGAGTTTCTAAAAAAAGTAGATTCTTATTATAAAGAATGCTATATTTTAGGTGATTTTAATTATGATCTATTGACATCCCGTGTTGATTATCATACTACGAAGCTTAAAAAACTTATTAGATACCTTTCAACTGTTTCAATTAATTAAACAACCAACTAGAGTGACCCAAGACTCTGAAATATTAATTGACCTTGTTATTACTAATAGTAATGAAAACATCACTGACTCTGGTACATTTCCCACCTCACTGACTGATCATAATATAATTTATGCTATTTGAAAAATTGGCTGCCCTAGAGGATTGCTAAGATCTGTTAGTTTTAGAAGTTTTTAAAATTTCAAACAAGAAAACTTTTTCAGTGATATTATAGACACTATATGGGAAACAAATCCAAATCAAAGTGATGTTAATCAAGCTTGGACAGTAGGGAAATCTAAAGTACTCACCATTTTAGATAGGCATACTCCAAGCAGAACAAAAAAGCTTTGAAATAAACCAAATCCTTGGATTAGCAAGGAAATTAAACAAGAAATGTATTCCAGAGATTTGTTAAAAAAAGCAATGAAATCTAAATTTTCTTTTGATTGGCTGTGTTTCAAATAAAAAAGAAACAGTCAATCATCTGATACAGAAGGCATAGAAAAATTATTATCAATATGGAATAAGCCAAAACATTGACAATCCTAAGGATACATGGAAAGTATTGAATGACATTTTGTGTAAAAAATCAAAAAGTACTGAAATTACTCATTTAAATTTTACATCTTCTGACTCCATCACTAATGATAAACAAATTGCCAATTCACTTAACATGCACTTTACTCAAATTGGTCCTAAGCTTTCATCACAAATACCATCACCATCTAACACTAATTTTCAAGATTATTTAACTAAAGCAGACTTTACATTTTGCCTTACCAAAATCTTGCCAAATCAAGTACTGATGTGACTGAATGGATGCAAAACTAAAAAGGCTATTCGAATCGACAAGATTTCAAATAAAATACTTAAAACAGCAGCCCCATTTATATACGAATCTTTAACAGCCATTTTTAATCTTTTACTTGAAACAAGTATTTTCCCAGATCTACAAAATCGTGCAGCTCGCGTGCATCCTACACAACTCATACTTGTGATATTTTCAACCAATTAAACTGGTCTTCGCTTGCTGACCAAAGAAAATACCACAAAGCTATATTGATGCACAAAATTATTTATGGCAAAGCTCCTGTATATCTAACTGAGATGTTTGAAAAACAGCTAGGTTAGGTATGTTCCCATATAGCTTGCGATCGGCAAATACCATAATATTCAAATACCTAAGATAAGAATGAACACCACAAAAGAAGTTTTGCAATCAGCAGTCTTATGATTTGGAACTCGTTACCAAACATTTTAAAAGCAGAAAAATCCTAAGTTAGAAGAGAAACTAAAGAATTTTCTTCATTGACAACTAATATAAAGTATTTTATCTACTACTTCCTGATCAATAAGTAAAATAGAAAAAGAACGTATGGTGTATACAATTGTAAATATTATTATACTTATAATAGTCACGGCTTCCAGGTAGACCAGATTTAATTTATTTTGTAATTTTAACTCTGACAGAATTACCGTGAATAAATAGAAATTATCTATCTGTCCATCCATCCATCGGTCCATCCGTGTGTCCGTTCGTCCATTATAATTATTATTATTATTATTATTATTATTATTACTTAACCTTATTTAAAAATCGTAAACCCTTCTGTGCACCTAGACAACTGATTTTCAACGGCTCGTAGATAATCAAAAGGTTTGGGAAACTGGCGGAACTGAAGAATGGTTAAACTGACGTTCCAAGCGATGACGGTGGTTTATTGCCGGACCGATTCACAAGTAGGTCTCATTAATAGATAACATCATCAGTGGTTCTCTGAGAATGCAAATATTGACCTCATGCACAGAACGATCACCTCTAATAAGGATACTGGACAGGAGTGCTGAAAAGTTGGCTCATGAACTGTACTTTTGCAAAACACGTTAAAAATTTATCAAGCCAAAGTAGCGTAAAATCATATTGTAGCCTTCAAGTTAAAAATTCCCAATCTTTTGGGACAACAATCTTTTGCCTCCTGGCAAATTTTTTAGTACATTTTTTACTCAAGTAAATTATGTCTATAATCATAATGCGCGATCAGTTTAAAAAAATCTTAACAGACATATTGCCTGTCTAAAATATGATCAAATCACAGAATTATATTTCTAAAACTCATCAACAAATCATGAGGAAAATTCAAAAGAAATTAAAGTTTAATCAATTTCTGTATACCCCGATACAGAACAGATTAAATAAACACCAGTATTTGTATCACAATTACAGACACTGATGTATTATTAATCAGTTATGTATCACATTTACAGACGCCAGTGTCCGTATCTAGAAGTTTTGCATCGGCTTTCAAAAACTCAAATTGAAATTTTACGGTAATTTATAACTTGTTTAAATGGCCGTCTGTATCGGGGTATACAGTCTGTATACCCTAATACAGACCGACCACTCATTTTGTAAATATTATATATATATATAATAATATATATATAATATTTATATAATATATATAAGTTATATATATATATATATATATATATATATATAACTATAACTAACTTACAAAGCCATTATCAAACCAATATATATATTGATTTCAATTAACAAGTAGATTTCATTTTTCCGTTGTCAGTTCAGCTATAGATGCACAGATGACGTCACAACGTGGTAAAAAAAAAAAAAACTGGCCCACGAGGCGATAGCCAAGTGGGTCGATGATGTTTTTACTTCGTTGTGACGTCTTCAGTGTAGCTGTAGCTGAACAGACTACGGAAAAATGAAATCTACTTGTTTTATGCAATAAAAGAATAATGCAGTACAAGAAAAATATTAAAAATGATGATTGAAAGCTTACGGGAAGTTTCGTGGCATTGGAAAACATGAAAACAGTAACCTGACGTGATCCATGATCTATAAAAATGAAGCAACGTCATTAGTTCGTGATGAATACGGGAAGAGGTTTGATTAGTTCACTACATCAAAATGCATAAAGAATGAAATTTATTGTATAAAATAAAACTCTCACTCTTTCAAGCCTGAACTTCTTTTACGCAAAATTTGATTAATTAATGAGTTTAAACCACAGGACTGATCTGTCTTTGAATGCAGAAAGGTTTATGACAGTTAATTAGTAAACGTTCATTAAATTAATGTTTACATGCTTAAGGAGAATAGTACCCTATATCAAGAAAGGCTTGGTGATAAGAGCCTCTATGAACATGTTATTATTTGTCCACATTTTCTCCTAACTTAGAAAGAAAACTTAACATTATGATATAGTAAAAACGTTAAGATCAGAAATCACAAATTGACCTGGGTCGATAAGCGTTGCTAAGTTGGGGGAGGCAAATGGCTAGTGTCCGTCATGTTTCTTGCTGAGAAAATTTATCAATATGTTCACGATTTTTGTTGGTGCAACATAACGATTCATCGATAACATTTTGTCAACATACCTTTTGAAAATAACCTACAAGACACCAACCATCACCAGCTCAACATTCCTTAATTAAGCGTGTAAAAGTACCTTTAATTTTCGATTCGTCAGTTCTCAAATTTCACGATTCGTGGTACACATAATCTGAGGTTGTTATCTCCCGCTGATTTTTTTTAGGCAAACATCTTCTCTGACGCTAATTTCAGGGCGCTTTAACTAACAACAACGTAGACATCGAAATACCCTTTAACTTGATGATTAAACTGATACTTTGCGTTTTAGCGGATTTCTTTTAGGTTTTCAGGGCAGTTAGTTACTTATGTGGAACTACAAAGGTAGTTTCAAATGACAACTTTTTTCGTGGGAACACTGGAAATAGTGATTTTGAGATAATAAAATTTTAAAAGTTTTTGAGGACTCCCTTTCCTCAATGAATACTGTACCATAACTGTTGTACGACGATCAACAAACGTTCATCACGCTCGTTTTCTCGGGGAAACGATTTTGGTCGTCCTATATACACCAAGCTCCCACATGTGGGAGCTGCTTTGTTACAACACAGTGGTGCCGGTACATTACAACCTGTTGCTTACGCATCCAGGATACTAAATATTGCAGAACAAAATTAAATTTTAAATATCAAAGCCCAGCAAATAACTTTCAATAAGCCCACAATAAGACAGACATTAGAAATGTCTGTCTTATTATGTGCTCATTGAATTTCTTTTTTGCTTGGCTTTGATATTTATAACGAGATTACGTTTTCCGCTTGGTTCATCTATTACCACAATTTTTTGTTACCAAATTCTGTCAGTACCTACTAGGAATCATGCCAAGCGTCATACACATCACAGAGGAAAGTATAGGTCTAAGCGGTACGCTACATTTATGAACTTTTGGAAGTCCATATAATAGACCTGGACGAGAGCCAGTTGGTCTTTGTTATAAAGTTCTTCATCAATAACGTTCTCTTTTCTTGGTGATTCTGTTAAAACCACTACTCAACGTGAAAATCAAGTCAAGACCTTTCTTTACGTGAAAGCCTACTTATAGGTAAATTCAAACCATCTTTAAGTAGCAACATTGGTTCGGTGCCACTCCTTTTATTTTGATCTATCTTCTACGTCTCCATTATTCTTTCTGACGTGTTAATTATCATTGCTTTGCTCCAATGTAACTTTTATTTTTATCCTGACTTTCTATTGGTTAACGCCTGTAATTGATACTTCTTGTCGCTATATATCATCGTACTCTGATTCTTTGTAATTCTATCTCTGAAGATGTTGCAAGTTTGGCAACGAAACGTTAGAAATTAATAAATATTGTATATATTTCCTTGTTGGTTTTTATCATGCCTTTTCTCCGTATTGGATTCTGGGCTTTTATATTTGTCACAAGACTGGTTTTGAACTTCTTCTTAGACAAAGTTTACTCATTAGTAAACTAAATCCTTCCCTGGATGCCAAAATTAGTTCCGTTCCTTAAACTTTATTCTAAATCACTCTATCCCATTGTCTAGACATGTCACCCTACACTTATCCTCTCGTCCACACACCTGCGCTGTTCTTACTGTTAACTCTCTCACCCATCACCTAACTTCACAGATTCTTGCAGTCATTGTAAGTAGTTTATTATATAGTCGAGATTCTCGTGTAATTATCAGAACACCCTGAAGATGTTGCATAATTAGCAACGCAACGTCAGTTGAATAAAATTTTATTAAAACAAACTTTACCAATATCTGTCTTATTATGGGCTTATTGAAAGTTATTTGCTGGGTTTTGATATCTATTACGAGATTAATCAATATCGCTCTTAAATATTCACGCAAACACTAATTAGCATTTATCATTAATTCAGTCTGACAATGTAACTTTCGTTCAAACAGTGATTGACATAAATGCATTTTTTTTATTACGTGTGAGCCATGTGTTAAAGCCAAATAGCTCAGCTTCATCAGTTTAAAGACTTAACGATGTCTTACAGCAAACAGTTCACCTCCCTGTCAATATTAATCATGTATCTATTTCTGATTTTCTGCCATGCAGAAGTCAGTTTAAAAAAGCAAAGTGGAAGGATTAAGAGATGGCCTAATCGACTGTTAACTGAAGTGAATAATATCTTCGCAGGCAGTGTTGGCCTTTCAAGGTTACAAAGCTTTATTGACAAAGCGTCTTATACCACTTACTCGGGAAATGGGAGAGAGTCTCTTATAAATATCTCCAATGCCATCGACAACAAACTTCAAGCCTCTGTGAGAGCCCTTATAACGAACAAAGAGTTAATAGAATCAGCACATCATTTGACCAACGGGTCCATCACGGAAAACTGCTGTAACTCTACATATGATCTGAGATATTACGATGGAAGATTTAGTAGGAAAGTGAACACAAGTTTTTCTTGTGCTGTTTTCCATTCAATCCCACGTCATACTCAAATTTCATCATCATTGGAAACAGTTTATAAAAAGAATTTGATCAAGTCTGCAACTATAAAATGGCAATACTTTGGCTCAAGGTTTGGTACGTATCACCAATACCCTGCTAGTGATGATGCCTGCTCCGAATCGGAAATCTTTGACCCACGATTAAGGTAATGAAATAAAATTCACGATTACATGTTTGAACGTTCAAATCAACAATAAATTCCTGATTGAGGCAAAAGTTTACGAATTACCATCCACAAATTGTCTAGTAAACCTCGACCGAAGGTCAAATACTTGCATGGTCTGATACTAAAGATACTGTATGCTGAACATTAGAGTTGTTCATGTAGGAGCTTGGTATATATCACACACACCAGCGAACGTCGGTGAAGCTTAGACGGAATCATGTTCTAGGGCTCAGAAATCGTTTTCTTGAGATAACAAGTTTGACGAACATTTGCTAGTTATCTGATATATACTAAGCTCCCACATGCAAAATTAGCCTTGAGCATACAGCATTTCCATCGTTATTATCATATCGTGGCTTGCACTTAGGCAGCACATACGGCAAATCTGCAACTTAGCTCGCCATCTGAGGCTTGGTAGCTCAATGGTTAATGCGTCTCACCGGTCATCAGAAGGTTGCGGGTTCGTTTCCCGTCTAGGGCTCAGAAATCGTTTTTCTGAGATAACGAGCTTGACGAACGTTTGCTTGTCGTCTGACTCACGATACTCCTGAAGAGCTCATGGATTGCTCTTCCAGGTTAATTTGTTTTGATAAAAACATCTATTTGAAAAAAGTATAATCTATTCAATAACAAGATATTTGAAGTCAAACGATTATGAATGTATATTTGAACAAGCTAATAATTGCTATTTTGGTTTGCTGTATAGTCGATCACTAGAATACATTCATTGCATTCTCTGCATTTGATCGTAATTAACTGTTATATGATGAATCTAATAGACAACCATTTAAAAAATCTTAACGAGAAAAAAATATGCCTGAAAAATAATCTATTCCGTATGTATTTAAAGAATTATTTTGTGTATCGAAGGATGTAGTAGGGGGTGCATAGAGCTATACACCTTTACTCTCCCGATATTGCTTTTATGTGCATTTCTCGAACGTCTGTCGGTAATTCTTGTCGGGGTTTTCATAAGGTTAAGGGTTTCATACAAAGAAATCAACTAAAATTTGTCAAAGTGAACGTCGGATTGTCGAAAGGATTTTCACCGTATAACTCATTGCATAACGCAAAAAAGCCTTTAACGTTATCCTGAATTGTTTGTGGAGATGAGCCACTTAAAACAATGATACCTTGAGAAAGAGGGTTAAATTCTATAAAACATATGTGAACTGGAAAAAATTCTCTCGAATAGCAGCCGAGAAATTGGCCTTGTTTATGACAAGCTAGCTTTGACGTTCTCCTGAATCGTTTGTGGAAATGAACCACATGTAAAACCTATATAATTATTAAAAGGAGGAACTTCTATGCAACCTTTGTAATTTGGAAAATAATCCTGATGAACAGAGACCGAGAATAAAGGAATCTTTTCAAACATTGTCGAAAATGGTCGATTGGACGACTTGTTATTAATAAGGGAAAGGTAAAAAACAGCGTTTCAAGCGCTACAAAACAGTGTTCGTTTTTTTGTTACCATAGAAAAACATACCATTTTAGCCAGCGTTAAATAATGTTCAATTGATTGGACAATTTAAAAAATTGCCTTGGAGTAGGTCTGATTCTCGAGACCTGGCGTGATATTGGTAACCTAATCTGGCTGTTGAATCAGATGATAACTTGATGTTATAGCGCCAACTGTTCAAAATGGCGGAGGTTAAAGGTTTGTGGTTGGATTTGAAATATCCCGAAAGTTTGACTGTTTTTAATGTATCTTGTAACAACCACTTCCATAGCCAGTGTTTATGGATCTTTCATAGATGAAGTATATCAAGTTAAAGTGCTCCTTAACCAGGTTATTTGGAATTATTCACGTTCGAAGCCTCTTGTGCATAGTAATGTCTCATGTATAAAGTAAGAAATCAAATGTTCTCCACAAGTATTACCAGAATGTTTAGGATAACAGATAATCAAAATTACAACTTACGCAGTAATGGTAATAATTATGCTACTGATAAATCTAAAACAAATTTTATGAAAAAGAGTATTAGTTATTCAGCGGCTACGACCTGGAATAATTTACTTGAGCCGTCCAAGCAAAGAGATATCACAATTTCAAAATTTAAGGCTCTTCTCCGCTAATCTGATATAGGTTAAATAGTAAGCTCAAACTCTGTATATACAGCATGTTTGTATGTATTTTTTTTGTAAATATCACTTTGTATATAGTTTGTAGATTTATTTTATTTAGATGATATTTTTAATTACTTGTATTAGTATAGTTAACGGTCCCTTGAAAATCAGATACGCGACAGATCTGAAGGGTCACCGTTTCGAAATAAGATAAAAAATAATAAAAATCTTTAAAAAGGCTAAACATCGATATATAAGGTAAGGAGGTAAATTTTATTTTTTTCAGAACTCAATAGAGTTATTGGGATAAGTATTTTGGTAAAATTACGCCGATTTTTGGATCGTCTGCCCAGTTCCTGCCAGAAGTTTTGGTTCCTCAATGGCATCAAGTTGTTCAGCTTGAAGGATTGTGTCGGTTGTCTTAATAGTGATACGAAGCTGACTAGGTTTGGTTTCGAGTGTTGTTTCAGCTACTTTCAATGCTAGCGATGACACGCGATAAAAAATGATATTAGAAACAAAAGGTCGTGGGTCGGAAGTTTACCTTTACAAGTTAAAAACGTCTTAAATAACTATGAAAAGCGCATTGAAGTTTAGCCTTCCATATACCAGCTCAAGTCAATATTTAGACCAAATTATAATGCTAAAATACTGTGTCACTGTGCTGTGCTAATGTCATGTGAATAAGTCATTCACACGAACCAGATTAGTGTTCAGCATTTACTATTCAGCATGTGAATAACCCGTTCACATGAACCATATTAGTGTTAAGCATTTAGTATTCATTCGTTCATTGTCGTTACTGTGTCGCTGATGTCATAGCGTAGGCGCAAGGTGGTATAAGGGGATTGTGAGGTAGCTGGGGAGGCCTACGGGGGAAACCTGGCACAGTTGCCTATAGCTAACTTCTTTCAGTGATGCAAGCTGGGGTTTTTTAACTCCACACCGGTCCCACGAGCACATAATTTGTGTTTAACATCTAGGTCTTTCCATTACTGTTATATCGTGGCTTCCACTTAGGTAGAGCATATAATCAACCTGCACCTGGTTAGCTCATCTCACCGGTAACTAGAGGATTGGGGGTTTGATTCCCGTCTTGGGCTCAGAAATTGTTTTTGCGAGAACCGACGAGCTTGTTGACCGTTCGCACGTCGTCTGTAACCTAACCTTTATATAATTCCGTCGCTTATTTATTTACTTACTTGAGAAATACAAGAAATTTCTCTCTTTTTCAGGTCTTGGTATGTGAGTTCAGCAATTTCCGTGACAAAAACCCTTATCATTATCATTGACGTTAGTGGATCAATGCAACATCGAGGGCGAATGAGCCTTGCCATAAATGCAGCTTTGACCGCCCTGGATACACTGAACTCTGATGACTACGTGAGTAATGGAACATAATGTACTCCAGTACTGTGCTGATTTCCTACTGTGCTGATTGTCTGGAGGCGTGGTATATCAACAGCGCCCGCGCTCCATTGAATCACGATGACGGTGGTTTATTACCGGATGCCTATTTCAATCTCATTAATAGATAACGTTATCGATGGTTTTCTAAGGCTATAAATAGGGAACTCATGTTCAGATCAATCACTCCTGATGAAGACACTAGACAGGAGTGTCGAAAGGCCAGGTCATAAACGGTAGTTTTATTTAGAACGTTCAAAACTTTTTAAGCCAGAGTAGCGTGAAACCATGTCTGAAAGATGACAAACTTCGCAAACAAAAACAAAAACTTGGCACGTTTTTTTGCCATTGATTTTCCCCAAGCTGTAGGATATGACGTGGTGATTTCTATTTTTATCTTGGGATTCATGTAGGTATTAATCATTTCGCGACCAGCTCCCAACTTGATCTGTAGCTCAGTTGGTAGACCGTCGGACTAGTAAACCGAAGGTCGCAGTTTCGAA
>JBAHVQ010235230.1:0-32996 GCA_036872915.1 Nanipora kamurai
TTGTATATGTGGAAAGGCTGAGGAAAATAATTTTTTAACTTGATGACGGACTTGCAAACCATGGTCACCAGTATAGGATAAGACCAAGGAGAGTGAAAGTTTGGGAACTGTGCTGATTTTAGCCGGAGAACTGACTATTTTGACTAAAAAGGTTCGGAAACAATGATCTAAAAATTTAGTCGGATACCCATTTTATTTAATTGCTCGAGTTCCTCATGAAAAATGGCATATGAATAACTTATGTTGAAGTATCAGTAAAGAAGAGTGTAGATAAGGCTTGTAGATATGTTCTACATTATAAAGAAGCTCTTTACATCAGAAGGCGATACCAACAATGGACTTAAAGTGACCAGAGAACCTACATTATTTGACTAATTAATACTGATTAGCCAGGTCACACGAGCAAACTGAATCAGCCTTCCCAGCCAAATACATTATTTGTACGCGTGAATCATACCGTTTAACTTGCATGTTATATTAGTATCTCAGTGTAAAGATGACTTAATTGAAATCGAGAATTTACAATTAAAATTTGTGTTCCATCAACTCCTTCGTGCGAGACTTAGTGACCAGTGACTGATGTAGACTTCAATATTTTACTCTGGCTAACGATAGACGATTTTACTCATCAGAGTTAATAGAATTTTGATAATAATGAATACCTTATTTGGAGTTACATTTATTCTTATCTTACTGATCAAATCAACTGCCAAACAATTGTCAGTCAATCAGTAACCTTTGAATTATCATGGCAAATAAGGAAACACTCAACTGGGCTTTCTATGGATAACCTCCATGAAACAGTCTCTAACTAGATTAAGTACTACCAACTCGCACTGCTTGAGATATTTTTCAGTATAAGAAAGGTTTTTATCCAGAAAATCAATGTTTGATCAATTTAAGGAAGTCACTTTCTCAAGATAAACGTTATGATCCATAATATCAAATTTTTCCTGAAAAATCTGCAAAGCAGTTCGGGCAGAACAATTTCTAGTATCAGCCGTTTTATGGATAGCTTCCCTTAAATAAATCAGTGCATGAGTCCTGGAATGTCGTAATTTTTGGCAGACAATTGCATGGCCAATGATGTAGGCACTAGATCTAGTTTAATGCCGTGTGGCGAAGAGCTCTTAGATATAGGAGATACAATCGACTGTTTCCAGAAATGAGTGGCATGCACCTCTCTCAGTGATTGATTTTATCTATCCTGAATAATGGCCTCAAACTCTGGTGCAAACTCTTTTGGGAATCTATATGAAACACCACTTGGCCTAGTGAGTCTAGCCTAAGTGAGATAAATAAGACAAGCATTCTCTCGCACCATCACGATACTGGTCGCCCTGTCTCACCCGATGACTTCACTATTCTTCTATCTTATTCGTCTTCTTCCAGTTGCAATCTTCTTGTAAGAGAAAGCCTATTTATTCAAAAATACACTCAAACGCTCATTTCTAACATGGGGTCTGTCCCACTATCTTTGTTCTGACTTATTTGTTGCAACCTCCAACGTCTTTTCCTCGCTCTTCCTCTCAACCGCCCAGTTACGTAGATTAACCTGTAATATTGTCAGTCTAGTTTTTGTTACACTTCACGTCATTCTCTGAAGATATTACGTTAAAGGCAACGAAATATTGGTTCTTCAATAAAATTTTTGGTAATATTCTATAGTTCCAGTTTTCCAGTTCTACTGTAAAATCAGTTCTATTTTTCCAGATTAATACGAAATTCATATGATTCCGCTCAAGAATTCTTATAAACGATGACGGTGCATCAACGATATCTCAAGACTCAACGCCACTAGAGGTTGACGATGTTCTTTCCCGTATTAAGATATCTTGTACCTGTCTTTTTATTCGACAAGACACAATCAGATATTGGAAATGGACTAGCAATAATTTTGTTTAAAATAAGTATGAGATTTGGGCGGGGATTATCAGTTGTCACGAATGGTAAAATCCCAGTTTTGGCTTGGCGATGACTGTCGTCGTTGATCGTCAGATTGTCTCTCTTGTAAAATCGTATTAAAAAATTACAACTATTGGTAAAGTCAACAAAGTTTTGGTTTTGTCTCTGACGTTTCATTATTATGGTCATTCTGGATTACACAAACCGACATACGATCTCACCAGCGTGACAACCTCACACCGCCACACCATATCATACAAGAATCCCCTAAGTTAAGCTCAGTTATGGACTGCTCATATTTCCCGTGCGTATCTAACGGCAAGTTCTTCGACACCACTTTTATAAAATGACGGATATTTTAGAACAATTTATGGCCGCCTTTGTAAACTTGGGAAGGTCGGGCGAAGGGAAATGGCGTCACAGAATTGGAAGAGGAAGGTCAGTGAAAGTTTTACAGTAGAACAATGTTGAAAGGAAGAAATATGACCGGAAAAGTAACTCGGGAGCTTGGTAGTGAAACTCGATGTTTCAACTTAATGTTGTAAGTTTAGCACCGTAATTCTTGAAAAAGGTCGACGACCATACTTTTCTAATTTATAACTTTTTTCTTCCATAAATTTCACAAATGATATCAGAAATTAGAGGAAAAATCGCTTCTACAACTTATATTTTACTTTATCCACGCACGCTTCTTGAAATAACATGTCTGGGAATATGGAAAAAGACATTTTTGAATCACAATAATTTGTGTGAGTAGTTTTTTGTTTCATAAAGTACCAAGTTTTCTTGTTTTTAACTGCTCAGAGGATATTGTATGATATGGTTGCAATAACGGTGGTGCAATTTTGATTTTTTGCTGTACTCGTAATTACGTCAAAATTGTGCAAAAATTGGGGGGAAATGCCGTTATTATACCTGTCATATCTTCTCAACGAGTTCGGTAACCCCAACTTTTTTGTTTTTTTAAAATGAGCATATCATAAACTTTAAGCCTGAGAAGTTTCTGCAAATTCTCACTTCGGAACCAATTAATGAGGAGTTACCTTAAATCAGATGAAATTTCGTCAATATTGCCTACGAATATTTGTGATTTATCGAGCAAGATAAAGGACCTGCACAAAGTCGCTTCTCCAAATAATACCAACATTCTCGGAATAACGGAAGGTCGGTTAACTCGTGCTTTACCAAATACGGCTATTTTGATCCGTGGGCACTTAGTGTTCAAAAAAGATAAACAGCACCTACTTTGCGGACACGTAAGTATATGTATAAACAGCAACATGCCGTGTAAACGCAGATAAGAAACAAAATTAAATGGAATCCATATGACTGTCTTTGAGGCTTCACTTTTTTCCAGGAAAGTTTCCGCTATATTACTCGGCCTCAGGGGCGTAGCCAAGGGGGAGAATGGGGTGCGGATCCGCACATTTCTCCAGGACCAATTTTGTAATTGTTTCAAAACTGAAGAGAAAGTGATCGGAGGGGGATAAAAAATTTTCCGTGCACCACGCCGCCGGACCCCCAGTTGTTCTGTATATTCGATGATTAGACCCCCTCACACGTTTGGGGCTGGCTACACCCTTGTTCGGCCTCGTATATCATGTAACTGCTAATAAGGAAGAAGGACATATTATGCTGAAAAACGTACCCAGTTTAATCTTCCACAACTTTTAGTTACATAAAAAACTTAAAAAACTGGTGCACGTTGCATTCTTATCACAAGGGCTATCACCAGAACGTTTACACTTATCAATATCAACAAAAATGGTAATTAACTTACAACATATTATAGAATTATAGTCACCCGGTGAAGATGTTTAAAATGCTCATGTTAATGTGCTACACTGCAGGAAACATTTACCTCTTCCAATAAACGCTACGTTTCACTTACCAACACACTCGAAACCATCCCCTCTATAGCCTTCACTACATGCACAAACAAATGATCCTGGAATATTGGTGCATTTAGCCTTCTCATTACAGCGACCGCCGACAGAACGTTTACACTCATCAATATCTACACGGGCAGAAATATTCATTGAATGTTTATTGTTATAACGCGATCTGCATTTATTTGTACGCCGCGAAAAATTTTTAAAATGTTCACAAAGATATGTTACGACGCAAAGAAAACCACTGAAGATAAATAATACATCTTCACTTACCTGCACATTCGAAACCGTCTCCTGTGTAGCCGTTATCACATTTGCAAATAAACGATCCAAAGATATTGGTGCACATGGCATTCTTATCACAAGGACTATTTCCAGAAATTTTACACTCGTCAATATCTAAACAACAAAATTTTGTTCAGCAATAGGATAATTGTGTTATAAAAGAATATATATCAAATTTTATGACTTGACGAAGTCAAAACTAAGCAAAAAAAAGATATCGCGCTTAACGAACTTAAGAGTTAGCACCGTCCAAACTTCTTGCTCTCTGAGGAAGAACTCATAGTTTGTAGCGAATTGAAGGACAGCAAAGACATAGTCATGATCAAAACAAATAAAGACAATCGAAGTGTCATTCTTAGTAAAAGTGACTATAGAAAGAAAATTGATGAAATCCTACAAGACAACAGTAAATTTAAACGCTGGGTTGAAGATCCGATCAAACTCACATTTAAACGCAAAAACAAAATCAACAACTTCCCGTGCACTCTAAAGAAAACCAAAGCTATCTGTGAAACGACTTATGACAAACTCTGATCAATTAGTCATAGCCAGTTTTGATATCACGTCTCCCTTCACTAAAACCACAGTCGATGAAACCAGTGACATAATCGTTAATCGTTTATTTATTGCGAGTGCCCATAATCATGATTTTTCTCATGACCAGTTCAAGGAACTATTGCACTTTTCTGTTAAGGAAGCCATTTCCTTTTCAACGGATCCCTTTATGAACATATTGATGGTGTTGCCATGGATTCGCCAATTGGCCCTCTTTTTGCTGATATTCTTTTATCTTTTCTTGAAGGAAATTAGCTTAACGACTGTCCCTCTGATTTTAAACCCTATTATTATCGTCGTTATATTGATTAGTGATTTTTATTATTTAGTTCGCGAAGTCGCATTCTTTTACTCCTTGATTTTCTTAACCATCAAAATCCCTATATTAAATTTACTACTAAAACCGAATTCAAATAACACTCTCCCATTTCTAGATGTAAATATCATACGTAACGGTAGCTCCTTTTCTACTTCAGTTTATCACAAACCCACTTTTACTGGTTTATTTACACATTTGCTCAGTTTTGGTCCTTTTTCTTATTACAGAGGTTTAATTTTATCGTTATTACACCGTTTCTTTAACAATATTCCAATTATAAAAACTAACACAAGGAATTTTGATATGTTGAAGAAAATTTTTAACTTCAGTGGCTATCCCACTCACTTTTTCGGTAAGTTTGTTTGTTTATTATTGGATAAAGTTTTTGCTTCAGGGCAATTGATTCACACAGTTCGTAAAATAGTCCTCTATTTTTTGTCTCTCTTTCACTGTACTCACGCTCTTCAAATCCGTACCCAAATTCTTAGTCGCCGTTCCTCCGCCTTTCCTCACGTCAACGTTCGTTTCGTATTTCGTTCAACCAAGCATCTTTCTCATTTTTTTACCTTTCAGAACACAATTCTTAAGGGTCTGAGGTCTCATGTTGTTTATTCTTTTACGTCTCAATGCTGTACCGCATTCTCGGAATATCTGGCATTAACACTCAGTAACATGCGATATATATATATTAGGTGAAGGAAATTTTAGAGTTTCAGGATGATGTTTTGAGACCCAACCGGGAGAAGTTGCAAAAATTTGCAACTCTAGGGCCTTCGGCTGGGAATCGAACACGCAACCCTGCGAATTTAGTGCAGTGCTCTGCCAACTGCTGCTACGTAGGCCGTTGCCATAAGCGAGGTTACAAATTTATTATATATATACTGGTGGGACTGCCGGTGAAGTGAAGGGTATATTCACAAAAATATTTGGCATCAACACTGAGTCATATGAACTTGAGCCAGTTACACACACGAGTTTCAGATCATTTAGAAATCTCTTCCCTTACTGATAAAAAGACACGATAACCCATCACCGTCTAGTGTTCTGTCACATCTTTCCGAACTGCCACATTGCATCTAATTATGTCCTCCTGCTCTTCTACCTTTGAAATTCTGGTAAGAGAAAGCCTTTTAATTTCTAAATTTAAACCTTCTTTCCATAGCAATTTTAGCTCAGTTCCTCTTCCTTTGTTTTAATTCTTCTTACATATTTCTGTCTTCTTCACATGTAATATAGTATTTTTAAACGATCTATTTATTCATCGTAATCTGTGATTTTATCTTTACTCAAGTGATGTCGTGTGACGCGGCGAAATGTTAGTCGACTTAATAAAACTTATTGTTACTTTATCATGGCTTTATTCTGTGTTTTGTGCTGGACATTTATTCTAAGATTACGATTCCCGCATGGCTCCTCGCTTGCTACGGTGTATGTAGATATATATATATATATATATATATATATATATATATATATATCTCTTTAAGTTTTGACAACAAGAAAGTGAACAAATCTAAGTATAACCACTCAGTTTTTAAGTTTTTATTCGGACACAAACGTTTTCGCTATAAAAGTTCTTCATAAGATGACTATATAGTCTAAAACGTTTGGTTCTTTCAATTAAAGATTGAGAACTTTTTTGCATATATATATGTATATATGCATATGTATGTGTTAATGTGTATATTTGTATATGTGTATAGGTGTATATGTGTATACGTATATATGAAACTCATTCATAATTCCTGAGGAAAATTCAGAAGAAATTAACATTTAGTCATTTTCTATGTACCGTGATACAGAACAAATTAAATAAACATCAGGGCCCGGTTGTATAAAACTCTTGATCACCATTAAGGCGGCCGTCGGGTGATTAAAATGCGGTTAAATTTTTGTCCTCTGTTCCTGGTTGGCTAAAATTAAGCACTGATCATAATCAAAATTAATCAGATTTTTATACAACCTGCCCCTATTATGTATCACATTTACAGACACCAGTGTCTGTATCAATCCCTGTTACTTCGGTTCTTGCACATTCAAATTGAACTTCAATACGTATAAATAACTTGTCTTAACTTTTCTTTATACCAAATATCAATCAACAAAGTAGCAATGATGGACGTTTGTCTCCGTTCTGCATCAGGATATAGAGACAGTCAGCTTCGCCTCGTATCTGTATATCCTGATACAGAACGGCCGCTTGTTTTGTAAACATTGCCTGTACATGTACATGAAAACGGATATAGATATGTAACTTGGATAGAAATAAAAAACCTTCCACTCTACAACGTTTCGAGGTGCTGCTCCTTGTTCACCTACATCTATACACATATACGTATACGTATACATAGACGTAGACATATGGCATGCAACGTATAGTGTATACGTATACGATATATTGTATACCTGTTGCTGTACGTACACGCCATACGTTATACGTCTATGTATATGTATATGTATATGTATATGTATATATATATATATATCTAACTACAGACGGAACCGTTTCGGTCTTTTGGGCCTTCTATTTACAGTCATCTTTGGTGCTTCACAAATGTGGGACATCAAAGCTATTTGCTGGAGCGCTCTAACTGGAAACAGTGAGCGTGCGCATAATGCAAAGCGGAAATGACTCATCCTTTAGAGCGCTCAATATGACCTAAAAGCCATATTCCACATCTTTCATTGATTGACTGTGTGATGTATATACCTTTTCGATGTGCTAGCTTACCATCAGCTACACTGTGCTGACGAGCCCCAATAGGGCGAAACAGCTGTCCACAGTTGCTGATGGTAGCCAGGCACTGCATTAATGTTTGTCATCTCACCAGTGAAACTGCGCAAGGCAAACTGAGTGAGATAGAGTGTAAACCATTTTGTGAACATGTGTATATATATTTGCGTATCTGCATACAGCTAATTCAATTAAGATTGTCCCTTAGAAATTTTAAACATGAGCCCAAGAGGTAAAGGTGGTACCATGAAGGTGGGAGATTTTCGGTTAATAGTGGTTGATAGAAGAAATAGAACGTTGAAACTTATTATCAAATTTAGACTTGGTTCTCACATGGCAAATTTTCAAAAAAACATTGATATACGGGAAATCTCACGTGTGATCCAATGATTCAATTCGGGCTCATATTTTAAATATCTAAGCGACAACTTCAATTGAATTACTTGTAGATAATCGAAAGGGTCGAATATCTACAAGACGTTCAATACTGCCGACGCAGCACACTACTTTTACTCAATTAAATTAGCTGTATACCAGTTTATTAAATGGGGCCGACTACGTCAATTTAAAAAACTTAACTGTCTGAGTTAGCGTTGATCCCACCAGTGATACCACCAGAGACGAATGCAATAAGATTGACTGCGAAAACAGATCACCATGTACATTTCTAGCGGGAAGAATTCATATACTAGAAATACGAACACGCAAGCAACCATCGCCTACCATTCTATAATAAGTCTCGGGAATGTGAACGAAGTTGATGGGTTCTAAAGATTGTCGGAGAGCTTAAGATTTCAATTTAATTCACATATCACCCTTACTGTAACTGCAAAAAAGAAAGCATTTGCCGAAGGTCGTTTTAAAATCATGAAAATTAACGATTACAACTGAACAGCCTTCGAGGGAAAAAATAAAATATAATCCTGAAGCTGAGGTGAATTTAAACCTTTTTTGCTCGGTGATAGTTGTAAGGAAAACCAAGAAGAAAACGAAAAATTAAGAACAAGATTGAAACCAAAAATACCGAAGTGGGCTAGCAAGATTTTAACCCGGTGTTGTCAAATCTGTAAACAAACATCTGAGCGCCTTTGACCACTTGACTTCAGTTTCACATGAAAACAACAACTGAACTTTTTAAAAATTTTTACACCTCGTTTACATTGTAGTTTCGTTGTTCCCAATTTCCATGCCTAAAGTAAAGAAAAACTTTTATCGATGATTACACGAAATGGCTTTAGAGTTCCCAGTTGACTACGTTTCCTTGATATCATACTTAAGTGAACCGGAATCCATGGATACATACCCATAAACATAGCGACAAGCTACGAAATTTTGTTCTCCTAGTCACCTCGCGAGAAAGTGGAGTCAACGCATGTCGGGATAAGTACTCTCAACAGCGAAGACCTTGAACAGATTATAGTAAACTACTAAATGAGAAACGCAGGAAAAAATAATTACTAGTTAAATAAAATTGAAAATCCTAGATAAGAAGTAACAGTTCAAACACGAGTCTGGGTCTTTCATGAGGCATACCAAATACAAGAAAGCATGACGAAAACACGAGGTCAATTTAGGCCGAGTGTTTTATTGTTTTCGAGGGTTTGCAGTGCCTCATGAAACACGGTAATCCAGTTTTTAAACTAGCTTCTCAAGCAAGCTTAATTCGTATTGTTGTGTTTGAACCAGTATCCATTTAACGTGAAGCTAAAATTTGTGCTTGGCTTACTTGAATAGGTAGAATAAATTATGTTATCCAGATTACTTGGATGAACACGTCATTTGATATAGAGAAATGGATTGGATATAATAGGTGGTAAATTATTAATGGTTTTGAGAAATTTGAGTTAAAACAGAAATACTGTGAGATCTCCACGGAAATTAATTTCGGGCTGAATTTTCTTATATGTTATAATTCAAATTGGCTAATGTCAACCATTTGTTTTTTTTCTTGCAATAATGACTATCATTAGATCTCTGTTAGGATTGAGACAATCTCACTGATTGTCTGACAAACACTTGCGATTAAAGGTGGAAAAGAAGAAGATTAACATTATTTTAATCCAATTAAGGCTTAAAACATACTCTTGGCAATCCTAATTCGTTTGTTCGTCCTAGCTTCCCATGCAGTTAACGTAAATACTAAGTTGATCATATATTGGATTATCTGACTGGGGAATCTGCCCACCCAAGACAATTTTGAGTTATAGGCGGAATATTATGGTATGTGTTACATTTTCATTTGGTAAACTCCGCTATCATGGTAATCTTAAACTCAATGGCCTGTGCTAAATTCTGAAGTTGTCTTGAAATTCTAAGATTTTGTACACTAGTTAATTTCTAAGCGATTCAATGATAATTTACCAAGTTAATTATGGTCAGAAAGAGTGCTTTACTTTGTACTTGGAAAATTGGTAGTAAAGTATAAGGTAGTTCAGAAAGCAATGCATTATGGGAAAAATTCCTATATTTCACTATATCAACATCCCTTCCTCACTTTAAGTTTGACCACCTTTTCTGTCTGCGTGTGAAAATTTTGTTCAAAGGATAACCAACCAATGGTATTGCTTGTTCTTGCGATGACAACGATGTCCTCGTTTTATCTAAACATGGTCTTTGAATTAGGCCATTTTTGTGCCAGATTCTGACATTTCTTTAAGTTATTAAGTTCGCTATAAATACTCTAGCTATAAACCTTCTATTAGTCTAACCTATCAAAAGCAAAAATTGGGGAATAATTTCATACTAACGACGATAACATCATGCATATTGTAAAGGTATGGGATTCGGAAAAAGTTTTTGCAATAATTGTGACAAAAAACATGAGAGTTCTTAATTACGTCACCATAACAACAAATATTTAACCTGACCTATATTTTTGTATTATGTAACAAGTTTTCTACTTTTAGATAGTAATAAATTTATTAAAAGGAAAATTTGCGTTTGAAGTTTAGATTTAAGTAAATCATCAATAAGACGCCATAATGCTCAATGAAATTCTAACAACTGTGGCTAGTTTTATGCATTTAAATCAATTGTAAGAAAATTATAATGGCGAAATCTGTCCTTTCAGGTTACTTGGGGTGAAATAAGTCCGGGTCACGCTATTCATACGATGATATTCTGGATTCGCTATTACTTTCTTATAATAATTTGGCTAAACAAGTATGTCTTTTTTTCAAAATTGCAATACTAGTATAGTTTAACATATTTTGGTCGATTTCATAGCACATTTTAGCCAAAAGCAAAATTGAACTGTTGATGTGCTGTATGTCTCCAAAATAAAATTCCCGAGTTTGAGCAAGATTTGTGTAACATTTGGGGAACCATGACATACTACATACAACCGGTAGTTCGGAGTCCTACGTCGCGCCCAGTTCACGCTGCAAAAAGTTATGACAATTTATGACAATATTTTAGTATCACAGGCGCTAAAACTTTGTTTTCAAAATGCTAATTTAAAACATTGCCGCACATGGCCGATTTCACTCCTCAATCTCTAGTGTCATATACATCGGACACTAAGAACAAAAAAACAAACGAGCAAACAAAGCTAGAACAAAGATAGAGCAAAGAACAAAAGAAAAAATATTCAGGCGTCAAAGGGTTAAGAACAATTTTAAAACTGAGAAAACAAAACATATCAGCAGTTCATTTCCATGTTCGCGTAACGATTAATAGATCAGCGTTTTGCAGTTTTTTTGAATGGAAGATCTTATACTGTGTGAATGTGTTTTGTTGAAAACCTTCCAAGATTAAAGCAAGTCGGTTAGATATCTCGAACGACAGGACTTTACCTGAGACATCACATAAGGCTAATGGTCTGTGAATAAACAAAGTAAGAGCTTCCGCTATCAGTTCTTAACACCAATTTTGGAAGAAACGCGTTTGTTTTAGAAAGTTTTTCATTTGAGAAAGACGTTTAAAATTGTTTATAATGTTACAAACAAAACAAACGTCAATCATAAATATTGGTAATATATGATTGCTTACCTATACAACTTGAACCATTTCCAGTGTAACCTCGTTTGCATTCACAAGAATATGATCCAAGGGTATTCGTGCATATGGCATTTTTATCGCAAGGATATTGTCCCGACGAATTGCACTCGTCGATATCTACCAATGACAAATTTTAATAGAAAAATAAGTAATTCTCTCTTTTTCACTATATCTCTTAACACCTTCCTGTCCGTATAGGTCTTCAGTAACCTATGGAGACTTTAGTATTTTACTCTGGCTAACGCCAGACGATTTTACTCGTCAAGGGGAAAGTCCGCGGACAGGAAAAAGTTAAACATGCTATGAGAGAACATTAGAATTCAATTTATGAAGGCCCGGTAACAAGTAAAGAATATCAAAAAATATTGTTGTAGAAAGGGAGAAATTTTGATTGAAAGAAAATCGACTTTAACTTGTTTAGGAGTACGTAAATATTGTGTACATGTGTCTGCTGGATGGCAGCTATGAACGTGAAGCTGATATTCATGAAGTAATTAAACATTGGAGGTGATTATATCAAACAGAAATGCATGCTATATATGAGCAAACTCAATCTGCAGAGCGTAGAGAGTAGGTGTTTTGCAAGCTTAGATATAAACAACGAAAGGCTCGTTCTTCAAGCTTTCTGAAAACTCAGAAAAGTTGTGAGCTTCCCAACGGGAATCGAACCAGCGTCTCCAGATTACCGGTACAGTTGTCTTACCACTGGACCATGAGGGCTCGATGACAAATCTGATGCAAATTAGGAACTGATCAGATTTACATCAGATTTGTCGTCGAGCCCTCGTGGTCCAGTGGTAAAACAACCGTACCGGCAACCGGGAGACGCGGGTTCGATTCCCGTTGGGGAGCTCACAGAAATGCATGTTTTAGGAATCTTTGATTGGCCATAAATGATCATTTGAAGAAACTTTGAAATGTTTGTCAGCACAAACAAAATGATTCCTTTGGAATTAACTTTTTCAGATTTTTGTGTAATATGTTACATATTATAAAGGTAGAAACAAACTCCGAACAAGAGTGTCATCTTGATAGCTCAAGATATGAGCTAAAATCAAGAGAGTTACATCAGACAGACTGATGATGTCTTTGAAATAAAGACGAAATATCACAATTCCATTGTAACTCTCTTGATTTTAGCTCATATCTTCAGTTATCAAGATGACTCTCTTGATCGGAGTTTGTTTCTTCCTTTATTACATATTATATAAAAGCATTAATGCTATGTCAAATGCAAGCCAAAGGTTTAGATAAAGTTATGATTCTCTTTTAATCAATAATGAAATTATTTGAATTATTTATTACAAAGATTATTTACTACAAAAATTACTTATATTATTTGAAATGATGTGTTTGGTTGTGAACGGAATAATGTTGACAAATTGAGAAGTGACCTTATTGCTCCCCGTTCCTACCAGTTAATGCAATAAAACAAAAAACAGCAATGAAATTAGATGATAGGTTATTATTTACCTGTGCAACTGGAACCATTCCCAGTGTAACCTTCTTTGCATTTACAAACAAACGATCCGAGAGTATTGGTGCAACTGGCATTCTCATCACAAGAACCATCACCTGTAACTGCGCACTCGTCGATATCTAATAACGATAAATTTTCGCGGAATTATTGAATTTCCTCATGAATGTAACAGTGGTAATTTGCCCACAGTGACATCGTGGAAGAACTCCAGTAGAAAGTGGTAAATTTTTCAATTTTACCACAAATGGATCGTATAAGTGGGATTGAGTTTAATTTAAGTGGTTAATATTTTTAAAATTTTTTAGGTAATCGAAAATCTGTAATTCTGATAGCACCAGTTTATTACATTTCACTACATTTTCTTTTAAGCCGGAAACTACTAACGAGGGTTCCAGCAGTTTGAGGGAGGTTCACGGGCATTCCTCCTGGAAAACAGTTTCAATACACGTGTCAAGAATGTGGGAAAACGCAAGATTTTATCGCATTTTCGTGCCCCAATGCGCGTCGTCCTTGTAGTGTTTGAATAATCATTTCCTGTTCTAGATATCCGCCGACCGCGTGGTTTCGGTTTAGACTGCGCATGACAATTCATGTTCTCTTATGTTTTGTTTACCGCCATTGAATGTGATGTTTGTATAGCTGTGGTGTCTTACTTGAAGTGAATGATAAAAACTCAACAGTGGCGACGAGGACAGCTGGATTAAGTCACCTGACATTGTTAACTGCTGGATTTTTCTGAAATGACTGCAGTATTTGGAAAGATTGACGAATTCGATGCGTATAGGGACCAAAATTGGGATGAGTATGTCGAACGTCTGGAACATTATTTCGTAGCAAACGGAGTAGAAGACGCTGAGAAGAAGAGGTCTATCCTGTTGATGGTATGGAGCCACAAAACATACGGGCTAGTTCGCAATTTGACAAGTCCTGATAAACCAGGGGATAAATCGTACAGTGAGCTCAAAACATTGATTCGTAATCACTTGAGGCCTGAGCCATTGGTAAGTGCCGAGCGTTTTAAATTTCACCAACGAAAGCAGTTCGATTCTGAAACCGTAAGTCAGTATGTAACAGAATTAAGAAAGTTGAGTGAGCATTACCAGTTTGCAGCTTTCTTGGAAGATGCACTTCGAGACCGATTTGTTTGTGGTTTGTCTTCATTGCCAATTCAACGTAAGTTGCTATCAGAGACTGATTTAACGTTAAAGAAGGCTGTTGACATTGCCTTTAGCATGGAGATGACTGCAAAAGAAGCACACAAGAGGGTAACAGAGAAAACCAATAAAATCTCATTTCAATGTTTTCGGTGTGGGAAGTCAAATCATTAGGCTGATTTGTGTTTTCATAAAAAAAGTAAATGTCATAATTGCCATAAAGTCGGACATTTGGGAAAAATGTGCCCAAATAAAGCTCATCGAAAGCCAAATAATCAACATCAAACTGGAAAACCCCAACAACAAGGTAGTTCCGATGCTGTGGAAAGGAAAGGAAAGACAAAGAAGAAAAGTTCAAAAGTCAACAAGTTTATAGAAGATGAGTCTGGTTCAAGTGATCTCTCTGAGGTATATACTGAAGAAGCATGGCCAATTTATACCATTAAATCAGAGGACAGAAAAGAAATCAAGGTCAAGGTAAATATTAACAATTACCCAGAAGAAATAGAACTTGACACTGGTGCATCCATGTCAATAATATCAGAGTCCCTGTATAATAGAAAATTTAGGAAGTCTATGCCCTTGAAGAGTCCCCGAGTAGCTCTGACAACTTATAGAGGAGAAACAGTGCCAGTACTTGGAGAATTAATTGTTGATGTAGAGTATGAGTGCCAGAAAGTGAAATTACCCCTGCTGGTGGTGAAGAATAATGGCCCAGCATTGTTGGGAAGAAACTGGTTACATCAGCTAAAATTAAATTGGAGAAATATCTGTTATGCTACCAAGGCCAGTTATCCGAGTGTAAAAGAGTTGTCAGAAGCCTACTCAGTGTTCAGTGGTGATCTAGGAACTGTAAAAGTAATCACTGCTACTCTGAAAGTCAAACAAGGATGGTACCTAGCTAAGTTCTTTAAGCCAAGGCCAGTACCTTATGCTCTCAAGGATAAAATTGCATAGGAACTGCATCGTTTAGAGGAAGAAGGAGTATTAGAGGAGGTTGAGAGTTCCGATTGGGCTACACCAATTGTGCCTATGTTGAAGCCTGATAATACTGTGCGTATTTGTGGAGATTACAAGATAACTATTAACCCTGTTCTTGATGTGCTTGAATATCCACTCCCAACAGCGGAAGAAATTTTTAATAAGTTAAATGGTGGTGAAAAGTTCTCCAAACTGGATTTGTCGCACGCATATCAGCAGGTTGTATTGGAGGAAGAGTCACGCAAATATGTAACCATCAACACACATCTCGGACTTTACAGATACACTAGACTACCATTTGGGGTGGCTGCTGCACCAGCTATATTCAACAAACAATGGATCAAGTATTGCAAGGCATAGACGGGGTTGGTTAAATTTACGATGACATTCTGGTTACTGGCAAGGATGATGTGGAACATAAAAGAAATTTGGGGTCAACCCTAAAGCGTTTAGATGAGGTGGGAATCAAGCTCAAAAAGTCAAATTGTTTCTTCACGGAGAACGAAGTCGACTATTTTGCATTCAAGGTGAACAAAGAGGGAATTCATCCTTCACCCAAGAAAGTCGAGGCTATCATGAACCTGAAAGATCCCAAGAACAAGAAGGAGTTGCAATCGTGGCTTGGGATTGTGAATTATTACCGGAAATTCGTGACAAATATGTCCACTGTGGTTCAACCCCTAACTAACCTATTTGGCTAGCAACGTGGAGTGGATATGGACAGATGAGTGTGCAGAAGCTTGCAGAGAGATCAAGAAGATGCTTGCTTTTTCGAATGTATTAGTTCACTACGACCCTAGAAAACATGTCTCTTTAGCAGTAGATGCCTCATCGTATGGCTTAGGTGCTGTTATCTCCCATTAAACCGAGGAGGATGCCTCAGAACGACCAATTGCTGACGCCTCCAGGACATTGACTGCAACGAAATCACTCCATGATTGAAAAAGAAGCTCTCGCAATTGTGTTCGGGATAAGAGAATTTCATCAATACTTGTACGGACGGAGATTCACGTTGCTTACAGACCATAAACCACTGACATTAATACTAGGGCCGAAGAAAGGTATTCCAATCTTGGCAGCATCGCGAATCCAGAGATGGGCTATACAACTGTCTGCTTATCAATTTAACATCAAATATCGCGCAACCAACAAGAATGGGAACGCCGATACATTATCTCGATTCCCGTTACAAACATCGGAAAGTGTATCCTACGGTATTTTCTTTCAAGAAGCTGAACTTGTGAACAAAATGCAAATTAATAGTTTTACCTGTTAACTCTACGCGAGTGGCTGCCGCAACCAGGAACGACAAATGGTTATCCAGAGTCGCAGAATTTATCAAAAGTGAATGGCCTGAAGGTGACTATGACAATGAGTTAAAACCATACTATCGTGTTCGTGAAGAGTTGACGTTGGAAGAAGGTTGTCTGTTTCGAGGAGTACGAGTTATAGTTCCTGAATGTTATCGTGAAGATGTTCTCACCGAGTTACACAGAAACTATCGGGGAATGGTGAGAATGAAGGCTCTTGCTAGGCTGTATGTTTGGTGGCCAAATACAGACATTGACATCGAGAGCAAAGTTTCAAAGCGTGAGGCTTGTCGGAAACAATTGCCTAACCTACCCAAAGCTCAAGCCAACCCTTGAATCTGGCCGCAAGCACCGTGGCAACGGATTCATGTTGATTTTGCGGGACTGTTCATGAAAGAAATGTTTTTAATCGTGGTAGATGCGCACTCAAAATGGTTAGAGATTCTGAGGAATTCGTCAAAGACGGCAGGAAGTACCACCAACGCACTACGATATCTATTTTCATCCTATGGCCTCCCGAAAGAAGTTGTCTCTTACAATGGTCCACAGTTTGTTGCTGAAGAATTCCAGAATTTCTTGAAAAAGGACGGTATCACTCACATCAGATCAGCACCATATCACCCAAGCTCAAATAGAGAAGCCGAAAGAGCTGTCCGCACGTTTAAGCAAGCGATGAAGACCATGGAAGCTGAGCCTGGCACGCTAGACCAGAAACTTGCCTCATTTTTGCTGTCATATAGGACGACGCCACATAGTATGACCAAAACAGCCCCGAGCGAACTTTTCCCGGGACGTAAAATAAGAACAAGACTGGACGTCATTCGACCAGCTCTGACATAGTCCATAATGAAAAAATCGACACCCAAGGAGAGAAGAGCACTATTGTTCGAAGTAGGCGACATAGCCATGGATAGAGATTACCGTAAAAGACCGCAGAAACCCACATATATCAGAGGAGTCATCCTAAAGAAATTAGGACCTGTCACGTACACAGTTTAAGTGAGCAACATGCAATGGAAACGACATGTAGACCAAATGTGCCCCTGTGATCCAGAAGCTAACATTCCAGAGGTAGAACAACGGACACCAGAGGTAAATCTGCATCTTATCGACGCAACGTCTTCAACATATCCACGTGGTAGAACCGTCATCGACATACCCGACAATCCACCCGTTATTCCGCCCACTGTGACTAAGCCAATAGATAGTACACCAAAACAACAATACACAAACAATTCCACCTCTAGTAAACCGTTGGAACCGCGTTATCCACGCCGCGACAGAAGAATACCAGATCGTTTCGGTTTTAATGACAACTCATAATTTTGGCTGACTGTGTATTAGTTATAGTATAATTAACCTTGGAAAAGACGAACAGTGACATTTTGAAATTAACGATGTTAGACAAATCACGGATGTTCATATTTTATGTACATAAGCCTGCGATTTTCGAAAGAGGGAGAAAAGTGTAGTGTTTGTATAATCATTTCCTGTTCTAGATATCCGCCGACCGCGGAGTTCCGGTTTAGACTGCGCATGACAATTCATGTTCTCTTATCTTTTGTTTACCGCCATTAAATGTGATGTTTGTATAGCAGCATAGATATAGTATAGCAGTGGTGTCTTACTTGAACTGTACGATAAAAACACAACAGTCCTCGGGGCAATTTTGATAGGATTTGGTCACCGGATTCGTAACAAGTAAGGGGAAGTGGACAAAAAAAGTGGCCATCCTCGAAAATATGCTTAATTTGGTATAACTTTTGCTAAAGAACAGAATAAATTGTAAAACGATGTGTTTTTAGAATGCACGCTGCGAGATCCGCTCAAATATCAAATCGAATGCTAATTTTAATCATATGCTTCTAAATTACATCGATTGCTCCGATTTACTTACAATATCTCATAAACAAATGCAGTGAATCTGCTGTAATAACTTAGCTGGACTCAATCCAGTTAGCCCAAAAATTTATCAATCATATATGTTATTCCGCAACATGAGAATAAAAAACTAATGCTCAATACATATTTTACTAAAAGATCAGTTACATCCATAATTTTTTGGGCGTTTTGGTGACATCTGTTTGATGTTAGCTAATGGATAAAAAGATTTGAAGATATCCACATTCAAAAAGCTTACATCAAACTTGGACATAATCATGAGATTCTTGGTATGCTTGAATGGATTCTGTCTACCAACCGAATGTGCCCAGAAGGTTTTCTGTTTCGGCATCACAATGATTCTAAACATACCAGTCGAGTCGTTACAAGATATCTCAGAAACAAAGAATTCATGTGATAAAATGGCCTGCAAAATCACCCGATAAAAATCCAATCGAAAATTTATGAGCTAAACCAATTAACAAAAGATTACAAGCCACACAACGAAGACGAACTTTTTGATCTACTAAAAGATGGATGGCAGTCAATTTCTGGATGATATGTACACAAATCGTACTGAAGGCATGCCACGTTAGTGTGAAGCTGTGGTTAAATCGAAGGGAATGCCGACTAAATACTAAACTTTCAATAGCACTGTTGTGTTTTACATTGAGTTACATCTATTACTTTACTCAGTTCTATTATTGCGGAAAAATTTCCTTGATTATGTCGCAAGATAATTGGAATGAGTCCTGCTAAGACATTACAGCAGAATCACAGCGTTTGGTTATGAGAAATTGCTAATTAAATCGGAAAAATTGACATAATTTAATAGCGAATAATTAAAATTAAGATTTGAGTTGATATCTGAGCAAATCTCACCATATGTGCTCTGAAAACATATCGTTTTACGTAGTTTTCTGTTCTTTAACAAAAGTTTTACCAAATTAAGCATATTTTCGAGGATGGCCACTTTTATTTGTCCACCCTCTGTAAGTATAATACATCATTCCAAACACAATTCAATACTATCTGTAGAATATACACCGTGTAAATGTGTTAACTACTAAGACTTCGTCCCGATGACTCGAGATTTCATAAAAACATTGAACACAATGTTGGCTTGAGCCACGTTAACGACTAAAGCCCGTTTTCCACTGTGCGAATTGCATCGTGCGAATCGACTTTTCTTTGTTTATTTAATTGAATTGATTTATCTATTCTATATTTATCTATTGATTTATCTAGACAAAAGAAAAGTCGCTTCGCGCGAATGTATCGCCCAGTGAAAAACGGCCTTAAAGTAATGGATAATCTCACCCTTATGATGTAATCTCATTTATTGAGATTCCAATAAATAAAATTCCTGCAAAAGGCAATTCTATGTCAGTTGTGCATAAAGAGCTAACCAAGAGCTGTTTAAGGGCTTGCCCTTCATGTACAATTGTTGGAATTTTGGCAATCTCCATCGACCCGCTTACACGTCTCGAGAGATGTTGATTGTTACTGACAATAAGTGATGACTAATCCAATTTTGTCTTGTAGTTCATTTTCCAATTATGCTGTGCCACTGTAGACTTCTGAATCTGGGCCTTCGAACAACAGGTCTTGCGTTCGTTCAAACGAGTTGATAAATTTCTATCTGTTTTTCCGTTTTAACTCTAGCAGCACTCAAACGGAATCCAGTAAATTCCAGGCTGTAGAGAATTAGGGTAAATCCCGTCTTTATGAGTATACATTGCTCGATTGATAAACATTTTGGTTGTTTCTGCGGTATACCCAGCAGCCAACACGAGATAGAATCCGTTCGATCTTTTATGAGGCATGTCTAATATAAGGAAGGCATACCGAAGACACCACCTTGCGACCGCTCGGTGGACAAGAGTGCTGCATACTGATGATTCTATCCGTGGAAAGTGGAAAGATGCATTGTTTAGATACCAGTTTCCGTGCGTTGGCTTGAGATAAACGACGTGGTCTAACGTACCATCCGACTTAACCACAAAAAACGAAGCAAAGCGTTCAAAAACGAATTTTTTCCCTTGTTTTTCCATTGTAAATTTAATTGACGAAGATTGCATTTCGCCTGCATTTTCTAGTTTGGAAATTGAATTAACAAAGCTACATCATCAATTGCTCGAAATTCGGCGTTGCTTCGGTCGTCAACGTGGTGTGAACTAACATCATGTTTATTGCTCCGATGAAGTCCAGAATAAACGGAGACGAAAGCTTAGCAGTTAGCTAACAAATTTGGATGGTGGATACCACGAATATAATCATTTTGCAAAACTCAAGATATGAGTCAAAAAACAAGAGAAAATGTTGAAAAAACAATTTCATAGGTAAAGTATCATAGGCGCTGAACTTTGTTTTCCAAATGTTACTTTAGAAAATTGCTGCACATGGCCGATTTCACTCCTTAATATCTAGTGTCAAATACATCGCAAACCAAGAACAAAAGAACAAACGAGAAAACAAAACAAAGACAAAGATCGAACAAAGAACAAAAGAAAAATATTCAGGCGTCAAAGGGCCAAGTACAATTTTAAAACTGAGAAAACAAAACATAGCAGTTCATTTCCATGTTCGCGTAACGGCTAATAGATCAGCATTTTGTAGCTTTTTTGAATGGAAGATCTTATACTGTGTGAATGTGTTTTGTTGAAAACTTTCCAAGAATAAAGCAAGTCGGTTGGACATCTCGAATGACCGGACTTTACCTGAGATATCACATAAGGCTAATGGTCTTTGAATAAACATAGTAAAAGCTTCCGCTGTCAGTTCTTAACTCCAACTTTGGAAGTAACGCGTTTGTTTTAGAAAGTTTTTCATTTGAGAAAGACACTTAAAATTGTTTATAATGTTACAAACAAAACAAACGTCAAGCATAAATATAAGTGATATATGATTGCTTACCTATACAACTTAAACCATTTCTAGTGTATCCTCGTTTGCATTCACAAGAATATGATCCAAAGGTATTCGTACATATGGCATTTTTATCGCAAGGATACTGTCCCGACGAATTGCACTCGTCGATATCTACCAATGACAAATTTTAATAGAAAAATAACAGTAATTCTCTCTTTTTCACTATCTCTCTTAACTCCTTCCTTACCGTATAGGTCCTCAGCGACCTACGGAGAATTTAGTATTTTACTCTGGCTAACGGCAGACGATTTTACTCGTCAAGGGGAGAGTCCTTGGATACGAAAGAGTAAAACATGCTGTGAGAGAGCATTAGAATTCAAGTTATGAAGACCCAGTAACAAGTAAAATATGTCAATAAATATTGTATTAGCAAGGGAGAAATATTGATTGAAAAAAAAACAACTTCCACTTGTTTAGATTGTGTATATATGTCTGCTGGATGGCAGCTATGAACGTGAAGCTGATATTCATGAAGTAATTACACATTTGAGGTGATTATATCAAACAGAAATGCATGCTTTAGGAATCTTTGATGGGCCATAAATGATAATTTCAAGAAACTTTGAAATTTTTGTGGACACAAAGAAAAGGAATCCTTCGGAAGTAACTTTCTCAGATTTTTGTGTAATGTTTTATACGATATAAAGGTATTGATGTTATGTCAAACGCAACCGAAAGATTTAGATAAAGTTACGATTCTCTTTTAATCAATAATGAAATTATTTGAATTATTTATTACAAAAATTATTTACTACAAAAAATACTTATGTTATTTGGAATGATGTGTTTGGTTGTGAACGCAATAATGTTGAAAATTTAAGATGTGACCTTATTGCTCCCCGTTCCTACCAGTTAATGCAATAAAAAAAAAAAATACAGGAATAAAATTCGATGACAGGTTATTATTTACCTATGCAACTGGAACCATTCCCAGTGTAACCTTCTTTACATTTACAAAAAAATGATCCGAGAGTATTGGTGCAACTGGCATTCTCATCACAAGAACCATCACCTGTAACTGCGCACTCGTCGATATCTAATAACGATAAATTTTCGTGGAATTATTGGATTTTTTCAGGAATGTAACAGTAGTAATTTGTCCACAGTGACATCCAGTAACAACTCCAGTAGAGGAGGTAAATTTTTCAATATTTCGGCAAACGGATCGTATAAGTGGGATTGAGCTTAATTTAAGAGGTTCATTTTTTAAATTTTAGGTAATCGAAAATCTCTAATTCTAATAGCATCAGTTTATTACATTTTACTACAGTTTCTTTTAGGCCTGAAACTACTAATGAGGGTTCCAACAGTTTGGGGGACGTTCACCGGCATGCTTTCTCGAAAACAGTTTAAATACAAATGTCAAGAATGTGGGAAAACGCAAGATTTTATCGAATTTTCCTACCCCAATGTACGTGGTCATCGGGGAAATTTTTGATAGGAATAATATTCCTATCAAAAATCTTGCGAGGACCACACACATTCGAACAGAGAAGTGCGGTAAAATCATGGAGTTCCGCTAGATTCTTTAAACTTGTATTATTGATTCAATAAAGTCCAAGGAAATTTACAAAAGAGGTTCAAAAAATTTGCTTAACTTCATTTCATAATTTGTTACTGCGCAACACGCCACTGGACGGTCGGCAAAAATAAGGTTTACCGCTAGAGAACTGTATTACTCGATCTGGAAAGTCATTGTACTTTAGGACTGATTTTAAGTAGTCTAGTAGCTCTTGTAGATGTTCAGCAATGTATATTGTTTTGGTTTGGTGGACAAGAGTCTTGCATACTGATGATTCTATCCGTGGAAGGTGGAAAGATGCGTTGTTTAGATACCAGTTTCCGTGCGTTGGCTTGCGATAAACGACGTGGTCTAACGTACCATTCGACTTAACCACAAAAAACGAAGCAAAACGTCCAAAAACGATTTTTCCCATTGTAAATTTAATTGACGAAGATTGGATTTCGCTTGCATTTTCTAGTTTGGAAATTGAATTAATAAAGCTACATCATCGATTGGGTGAAATTCGGCATTGCTCCGGTCGTTAACGTGGTGTGAACTAACATCAGGTTTAGTGCTCCGATGAAGTCCCGAATAAACGGAGACGAAAGCTTAGCAGTTAACAAATTTACGTGGTGAATACCACTAATAGTATAGTACTATTTCATAACCAACCAAACGTACAGAGAACTAATTCCACATATACATATACATATACATATACATATACATATACATATACATATATATATATATGTATATATATATAAATAGATATATATATAAATATAAATATTTAAAGAATATATGATGTAGAACAATAAACCTGGGTAGAGAATAATAGTAATAGAAACATGTCACTCCAAGTGACGAACCATACCGGACAAGTAGGGAAAACTCTATATGGCCCGTCTGGGATTCGAACCCGCGACCTTCGGTTTGCTAGTCCTGCGCTCTACCAACTGAGGTACAGGTCAAGTTGGGAGCTGATCGAGAAATGTTACTTGGGTTTTTGATATTTCGAAACAGACTAGTTTCTTCAATGAAATGATATTGATGTCGGGTGAATGAAATCTTCGAGTGTCAGAATGATATCATTTTGAGACCCAATCGAGACCAGTTGTGAAAAATGCAACTCTAGGGCCTCCGGCTGGGAATCGAACCCGCGACCCTGGCAATGTGGTGCAGTGCTCTGCCAAATGAGCTACGAAGGCCGTTGCCGAGAGCGTGGTCAAGAATTCTGTATATATATATCGGTGGAAATGCCGGTAAAGTGAAGGGTATATTAGTTTTATATTATTAGTTAATTGATTATCAATATCAGTATTATTAATTCTTCAATATCGAGACAGTTAAGTCGTATCTTGTGGAATTTTGACTCGATGTTTTCCGAAACGAATTCGTGGATAACCTCAAGACTTGAGAGAAAACAAAACTAACTAGTTTCGAGAACAAGAAACGTTAAGTGTTTTGTTATATAGTTGGGCTTTTGCTGGATTTTTAGCTGGATTTCTTCAGTGTTGGTGTAACTTAAGCGGTCAATCTCAGTTAGAGGCAGCAAAAACCTAGCTATATAACATGTCATCTAATTCTCTATAGTCGTATTACTTTTTAGTTCATGATTGTGTCGGTTTTCTTTGGTGTGATGCGGTGATTTTTTCCACTTAATCCTCCGTCGGTTCAAAAGCTGGGGGCGGCCTTTGAAATCCTTCTTGGAAATTTCGGGGCTTAGATTTTCATTGGCTGAAAATCTAGACCACACCTAGAAGCTGATATGTTATAACCGTTTTAACGTACTGTTTTTGCAGTCCCAGGTACTGTATAAACAGTACTTGTCAACATCTCTCGAATTTACAAATTGGTTAGAACGCATGCATGACAGAAAAACAAAAACGATCTTACATTTTAACAAATACTTGTTCACATCAAATATACCAGAAATCCACGGGTTCGTAAAACAAATGGACAACGACTTGTAATTAAAAACTGAGAAATAATAGAACTATAATTAGGTGAAGAATACTTGAGTAAAAATACTTGTTGAAGCCACGTGCGCTGATTCGTTAGACCTCAGTGAGGAGATATTTGACAGGCAACATAGTTGTTTGTTTAACTAGAGCAACGGCAATTTACGAACAGAACAAATATATTAAGTTTTTAGCTACCCTATGTACACGATGGCAGTAAACGCAAACAAATAAAGCATAAAGATACAGTGGACGTATTTGAACGTACATGCATGAATTTACTAACCGTATACACAACCCAGCCACATTAAACTGCAACGGGAACCGTTGTAACTCCCTAGCTGCAATACATTCATCCAACTGTAGTGTGAGTTCGGACGCCTTCTTGCTTTCCTAATCGTTCGAATTATGAATCTTGCTGTAATAACTGAGCTCCTGTATTTTACGTCCTTAAGATCTTCTCTATCTCCTTCGTTTCAAAACTAACTACAAGCACCTTGCTTACATTTTCTTTCTTAAAAAGCATGCAGCTTTTAATTACACCACCTTGGTTTCGCACTGCTGAGTTGCTACGCATGATTCTAATTATACTATCACATGTAAGGGAACGCACTACATTAGCATATTAATTCAATATTTGTATATGGGTCAAGTAAATATATTTACAAGAAAATACCAAAAAACACCGACTTGACAGAGTAATACTTATAATTTCCAGCAAACCTCCACAATCATGAACTAAATTCGTTATTTACCTCGACTCCGGGAACTAAGCTATTTATTCTTTTATTTTAATTATTCTAAGCTGTTTATTTTACCCTTGATGCTACGCGCCTCGGGGAATAAATAGCTTAGTTCCCGAGGTCGAGGTAAATTACTCTTACTTATTCGTGATTGGCTATTTATAAAATTTCATTGTTGACAAAGCCCCCCTTGGTTGCATCCTTGGTTTCTCATTTCATTTTGCGACAATCAGATAAGAAACTGTAATAAATGAATGACCTACGATCTCAAAATTTCAAACAAATATTAAGTTGCGAGGCCAGGTCTCCACTTACTCTCTCGTCCACGATACCACTGTCTGTACATGTAAAAGGTTTATAAAGATATGAATAACTCATACCGATATCAGGAAGTACTGTACTATGCTGGGGCACATATATTATATCCGTTCAAACACTAAGTGTATTTAAACAAATATAATAAATGCGGCTAATTTGATTAAGCTTGTCCCTTACAAATCTAAAATATGATATCCGATTAATGGTGATTAGGTCAAAGATGTTCCTTTTATACGGGAAGAAATAGGGGATTAACACACATTATTATATAGCTTGCTTCGCGTGTGGTCTGTTACGCTTTTTTCCGTAATTTGAGGGTAAAGACCAGTATTATCGGGAATACACAAATGTTATCTAAAATAAAAAAGCTTTAGAATTGAAGGAAATGTAAGCAAAAAAAGATACTCTTTTTAAGCTAAAATGAATTTCGGAGACGGTATAACATACCACCTCAGCGATATTGACTCTTCAAACATTCAAGCTTTTGTTATGTTTTCCGACCTGGCGAAAAAGACGTTAATAGACAGCTCGCGAAGCAAGCTTTATAATGAAAACCTCAATAACCTTGCTGGTCGGTCCTTACTACAAAATTATACTGCCCTTGGTCTTTCGCACAGACATTGATGCTTCACATGTCAGTCTGTACTGGAAGACGGCAGGCAGTATAATTTTTTACTGTAGTAAGGACTTCCCGCTCGGTCATTAAGTTTATAATTACAACGTTAGAATATATAGCAACGTAACGTCATTGATCCAGCAAACGTTAGCCAGAAATGGTATAGTGCAATTCCATAATACTTCTAGGGCTCATACTTTAGATATTAAATTTAAACGACCTTGTTTGAATTAGCTGTATAAAAATGTATAAAAGCCAAAAGCAGTTTGGAATAATGGTAATTCGCGTCTTACCAACACAGTTAATGCCATTTCCTGTATAACCAGTTGTACATTCACATGTAAATGATCCAGGGGTATTGGAGCATACGGCATTCTCACTGCAAGGGTCATCCTCTGAAGTAGCGCACTCGTCGATATCTAAATCAATGACAAATTTTCCAATAAATAGCGGCTTTCTATATAAAAATAATAGTTAATTTTATAAAGTGAATATAGGTTTGTAGAAACACCACAATATTGTGTTAAATCACACTATTAAATTATCTATTTAGCGTAATTTAACCAAATATTCTGGTGTTTCTACAAACCTACATTAACTTTATCTAGCTAATATTAGCATCAAAACATTCAAGGAAATAATAGTCGTATTGCTAGTTGTAAAAACTCGGGAAATATTCACTATTATATGAATTACTTATTTAAAAATATATTTGACACTGAATAAATAAATGAACAAGGAAGCCTAAATACAAAAGGAAATGAAAAGTATAAAAAGGGATTACAAATTATGTTAAATCTGACCACATGATTTAAAGCCATTTCTTCGATAATCTTATGTACTTTAACAAGTAAATGATCCATGTGAATTGGTACCTACCGTATTCTCATCACAACAATACTTCTACATTTGAAAAAGCCGGGTTTTGATAAAATTGCGAGTATTTTGTATTGACGTTGATGTTATATACTTTAAAAGAATAATGATTGATCGTAACTTAGTTATATTAATCTGCGCTCACCCAAGCACATGATACCATCTCCTGTGTAGCCTTCCGTACACACACAAGCAAATGTTCCTGGAACATTGGTACATATGGCATTTTTATCACAGGGACTATCAGTGCATTCATCAAGACCTGCAAAAGAGAAGTTTTATACAATTATCAATTGATGTTATTGAGGTGATTGTTGTAGACAGCTGATGTTAGTTATTACATCAATGCACAAAATTTTCAACCTTAATTTCTACTGAGAGAATCACAAGTCTCAATAGATGTCCACCTTATAACCTGACTGCCGGGGGTTAACCAACAGATGTCCTACACGATTTTAAAAATACAGAGTTAATGTCACCCTTGGTGTTGGTCTTTTGGAATAATGTAATGATCTATAGTGGCAGCATTATAGCTGCAGAATTCAACATCTTTTGATTGAGGTAATTTAAGTTAAGATTGTCATTTCACCCTCATCGAATACCTTATGGTTTCTAATTGTAACGGTCACTTAATTTCTCGAAAATTTGATTACCACATTTCGCGGGACTTAAATTGCGCGATTTGGCAGAAAAATTGTGCAAAAATTGTGTCTATCATAACCATACTTCGCAATGGTAATCCGAAAAGAACTGTAGAAAAACAAAAACAACAATAACAATAAAATTATGATAAAAATCCGAAAACAAAACAGCTTAACATATTCGTATGCTACAAAGCACAAAGAACAGAGCTATAACTGTAATATAAACTGACTGTTGTGTCAAATTACAAACAGCCAAATAAAAATGAAGTTTTTTGGAATGTAGTAAGGATGTGTTGCAAGAACAGCATCAACAAGAGGACGTTGATTCAGAGGAAAAGCGCGTGAACATGGAAACATAAGTGCAGGACTGGACGACGACCTTGTTATCATGTCAACTGACATAAATTGAATAAAAGACTTTTATAGTTGGTACTAAATTTCGCACCTCTAATTTTTCCAATAACTTTTTTTCGCGAGACTTTAATTTCGGGCTTTTTTCGTAATCGAGAAAACCGCGAAAATTAGTAACAGTAACGCACATTCCATTCTTAGCAACAGCAGTAGTTCTGCGGCAGACGAACGCATATCGTTCTGTCATATCAAACTCCCACTGTACTGTCAAACCAACTGACCCCCGAAGTGTGACATGGACAGTTCTTGACTGTTTTTTGTAGTCACCAGTATGATTCAGTTGTAATGTAATAGCTGTATCATATCTGATCCAGATCAACGGGAGGTTACAGTTTTATTAACAGTACTGGCATCTGACCGGATACCAAGTGTGCGTTGTTGCAACAGTACGCAGCTTTAGCTATTAGAGCGACAGTAACGGGTAAGTAATGGCAGTGATGTACCTACAACTTAGCCCTGTGAATGCTGATATTTCCGTTTTGCATAAACTATTGATGATGCTATATAAGCGTGGCAGGTAGCGTTGAATGTATAGTTAAGCCAATATGCGTCCTTTTGAATCTCAAATACTTTACAAAATGTTTCTGTGCTCTCGAGAAACAATCGCTTCCACATGAATCTTTGTATCATCACCGGCACTTAATAAAGACTGGGATATGGACACTCAGAACCAAAGAGGGGCAAATTTCATTATTATCTCACACTGCGAAAGCGACCAGAACAACGAGTTTCATCGAGTGAGATTTGAACTCACACCTTTGGGTTACTGGACTGATTCTCTACCAGTTGAATTATCAAGGATACTTTGAACAGGGATCGATGAGTTCTGCTCAGCGGTAGTTAAAGAGAAATCCTCGTTATAATTTGAAGCTTATCCACTAGGATGAACAGGGTTTCTATCCAATTAAATAATCATTCCTCAGGATCAGATGAACAGAAAATTTCATAATTATTCTAAACTTATAAAGTTTTGCGACAAATGAATTAATTAGGAGCGGATTTTTTTTTTTTTTTAACATTAAGACTGTATGATAATCAAGGGCAGAATTTTAACGGAAAAAGGTCGCAGAATATTTGGCCTTATATCCCACATGGCTTGTTTTTCTTTGTTCTATTGGGGAAATATAACCAAACGATGCTGAAGAGTAATATTAACGGTGAATACTAGAATCTACTCAGATATTGCCCTCTTCTATTCCCCTTACTATTATATGGTTAGGAAAGAACAACATACTATCTTCAACAAAAGGGGCCGGTTCTGTGACAAAGAGTATGTCATAAAAGCAGCTCGGCTACTTCAGACTTTTTAGTCATAGTTATACGGCAAAGTCTAATCAAAATGTCACAGAATACCCGCATATGTTATTGTCACACTTTTTCAAACTTTAGCTAAACAAAATGAAAACAGATGTCTTGTATGTCCGCTCTTCAAGTAACACATAACTCAACAACGTTTTGCCTGTAGACTTTCTTAAAACACGTGTATATGGTGCTTAGTTACCTCGGATTCGCCCTAGGTATATAAATCGCATATTCCCTCGTTGCCTCAAAATCTCCAACACAGATTACTCAATCATTCAACTGAAACAAGGGCATGCAACCTATAGACGGATTGAGCGGAATTAGAGCAAACTCTAAGTCAGATTATGAGTGTTGAAACCTCTGATATTATATTTCACGGTGATAGTTGAGAATCTTGGGTATATTCCATCGGTTTTTGGGAGGTTTCCTCAGCAAGCTGCAATACATCTAATGATGTCGTTGTCTTAGTAACTATCGGTTAAATATAGTTGTTCGATTGAACATTATATTTGCTTTGGGTTGTCGTATCGATAATTTATCAAAATAGCATTAAGTCCAAGGCTATAATCAATTATCAATATTTCCTGCTTCCTGCATGCAACTGCGTCGTATTTAGCAAGTAATTTTAGTAACTAAGCCGTTTTTGTAGAGTGCTTAATGCTGAAAATAAAGTTTGTTCATGTGGGAGCTTGCATACTACCAGACGACTGGAGGACGTTTGTCAAACTCGTCCTCTCAGAAAAACGATTTCTGAGCCTCAGAAAAACGATTTCTGAGCCTCAGAAAAACGATTTCTGAGCCTCAGACGGGAATCGAACCCGCAACATTCTAGTCGTCCTCTAGTCGTCTGATATTAACCAAGCTTCCATCATTATTACCATATCGTGACTTCCGCTTAGGCAGTACATATGAAGAACCTGCACCCTAGCTCACCATCTGAGTCGTGGTAGCTCAATGGTTAGAGCGTCTGATATTAACCTGATCTGATTAACCTGATTAATATAATCAATTGTTAGATCGTCTGATATTAACCGAGCTCCCACATGACCAAACTTTCTGTTTAGCATTAAGTATTTCCATCATTATTAACATATCCTGACTTCCGCTTAGCCAGTCCATATAACGAAACTGAACCCTAGCTCACCATCTGAGTCGTGGTAGCTCAATGGTTAGAGCGTCTCACTCGTCATCAGAAAGTTGTGGGTTCGATTGGCGTCTACGGCTCAGAAATCGTTTTTCTGAGAGAGCGAGCTTGACGAACGTCCTCCAGTCGTCCGTTTTTGTAGAGCTGAAGTAAGGGCCGTCCTTCATGTCATTTATGTTACTACCAGTTAAAACGGAATAACCAGAGAAAACTTTGCACGTTAGATTGGCCAACGTACGCTCTTCTATCATGTGATCGACATACTTTTGATAGGACAATTACACGGAGTCGGAATCAAATCCTCGCTTCAGAAAAATAAAAGCTACCTACGGTACCCCTGAAAGTGGATAGGTGACTACACTTAAATAGATGATGAAGGAAAAAGTAAAAGAAACAGATGTAGGGAGTAGACATTGGAAGTCTTGCAAAACTGGTACAACAAAATTAAACTGGTAATGGATAATTTGGGTTTTTTGAGATTTCAGCTTGATATAGAGAAGGTCTTAAAAAATCTTGCTGATCGAAATGTTGAATATCATGGATTCAGAAAAACTCCGAGTTCCAGATGTGACTTGAAATCGCAACCTTCTGAATGCAAGCCAGATGCTCTGTTAAACCACTGAGCCACAGGAACTCAGATGGCAGAACAAGGTTACTTACGATATTTAAACCTGGGACCAGGTAGCCGGCAATGAATTGCTGCACTGCCAGGCGTACGTTTTCAGTAAATCTTCAGCCAGATGTTGTTAATAGATAACTGTAATTTTGAGATTGCAGCCTAATACTGTTAAGGTCAAATTATTGAACGCCAACAAGTAACCATAAGTAACCTTGCTCTGCTATCTGTGTTCCAGAGGCTCGATGGATTGAGCGTCTGCCTCGCATTCAAAAGGTTGAGGATTCGAGTGCCGTCTGCACATCCAGAGTTTTTCTGAGCGAATTCCACCCAGTAGTTTTACCAACAAGATTTTCTAACCCCTTAAAATCGAGCTGGTTAAAAAATCCAACTAATTGATAAAGAATTTAACTGATTGCAAAAAATTGAACCAAAAGTTAAACTTGATCTGCATCAATTACATGGGAAAAAGTTGTCCCAAGCAATAACATCAATATATTTCTCCTACTACTTCTGGCGAGACAAATTTTCGATGGGTCTTTTTAAATCACGATGAACCGCTTGCAGAGTAGCTAGGCAGTTGTATTAGGGCGTAAGGTGGCCCTGCTCGTAGGACAACTTGCTTAACAAGTTGGGTAACCTTAGAAAAAGACAAGTTTTTTTCTGGGAAAACCTTTAAACCGTTTTTTATGTTAAACACATGTTTGCAGCACATGGGAAAATTTGGTGTATTTAAGACGATATACAACCGTTCGTCAAGGTTGTAATCTCTGAAAAGCCATTTCTGAGCCCAAGACAGGCATAGAACCAACAACATCTATGAATATAGGTTGAAACTGAATCTATAGAATCGGCCATGTTTAGATTTAAGAGAGCTCAAACACGAAAGAAATGGTTCCTAATTGGTATGCTTTAACTCAGATACATCATCTTCCTGATTCACATACATTTTATTTTCGATTTTCTCAGCTTAAATAGTCCATACCATCAAAATAGCTAGTACACATGGTTATATAGATGCCTACGTAGTTTGAGAATGATATAACATTCGCGTCCGAATTCTATGGGATATATAAAATTAGCCGCAGTAAACCCCATACAGTTCGGCCATATTACATTACTATCACTTACTATTGACCACTCCAGAAACCCTGGCAAGACTGGGTTCTGGGTAACCAGTAAAAGCTGTGATGGGCTGTTGTAAACCTTTAGCTAATCACAACTCTTGTAAGCTATCTGGAGCCCTGGCCTCAGTCTTTTTGGGGTTTCTATAGTAGTCAATTATCAATTCGTCCAAATGCCTTGTCGACCACAGACGTCACTGGTGGTTCATATACATATCAAACAGACATTTGAAATAAACGACAAATTTTTTAATTGTATACATGTTTCGGCATACTTATGCCATCTTCAGTACAGTGGAAGTGATCTA
>JBAHVQ010235443.1:0-32973 GCA_036872915.1 Nanipora kamurai
AAACTTCCTTCGTCTGATGTTGAGTTAAAGAGCGAATTAAAAGAATTAAATATACAATATAATCGACCATCATAACAATCACAGACTGTGGTCCCCAGTATGCAAGTAAAGAGTTTAAAAGTTTTGCTGAAAGTTGCAACTTTGAACACGTGCTGGTCAGCTCTAAGCATTCCAAAGCCAACGGTGAAGCAGAAGCTGCTGCTAAAGATAATTCTATATTAAAGATTCTTGACTACAGAGCTACGCCGATCCCAAACATTGGTCTGTCTCCATCCCAACTGTGCATGGGTCATAGACTGAGAACCACGCTACCTACCGCGCAGAGTCTTTTGAAACCGGAAGCTCACAGCAGTCAAGAGATCAAGAGGAGAATGAAGGACGCGAAAGAAAAGCAGAAGTATCACCACGACCAGCATGGTGCCAAAGAGTTACCCTCGCTGAAACCAGGTGACCACGTTAGAATCAAACCAAATTCAGGATCAAAGGAATGGAAAGCCGCAACTGTAGTAGAGCAACACACATCACCTCAGTCATATATTGTGGATACCGGAGAACAGCGGCTCCGGCGTAACAGAGTCAACCTGAGGAAAGACACCGCGAAGTCCTACATGGGCTATCGTGCGCGGTACCCAAGTGTCAGTGCATATCCAACGCCAGCTCCAAATGCTGAAAAAGCAAGTCAAGTCCCTGCAACGACACCCCACTTTGAGCAGTTGCCCCAGAACCCTAAGAGGGCGCAAAGCCTTGAGCACAGTAAGAAGGACCCACCGTACCTATCGTCCCAAGCAGACACTGAAAAGATGCAGAACAAACGTCCTTATGTGACACGACCTGGTCGCGATGTAAGGCCACCAGTAAAGCTGGATTTATAAGAAACTGTATTCAGAGTTGAGAACTTTAGCCTTAGACGTTGACATTGTTATTATTTGTTTTTTTTTGTTTTTTTTTCTTCTTTGTAAGGGAAAGGGGGGATGTTATGTATTCATGCTATTATGCCGCTGGCCATAGGGCGCGGCAGCTCGGAATAAATTATTGTAATCTAACATGGCGTCTCTCGTGCCTCGTACATAACAGTTAATTAACTACAAAGTTAACTTTGCGACTGACAGTTAAGAGGTGTTAACATAAATTAACACAAGTAAGATACGTTAACTAGTGAATCACGCCGTTTAGAGTTTGAGATTGTGTGGGCGCAGATTTCAATGTTGCGAGAAGTCAGGGAAAAAATTCGCCAACAATTTTTTATTTTGGAATGCAACCATATAAAAAACTAGTTTCAACGAAGAAATTTATAAACAACTTCACAGGAGATTTTTGGCATGTCATACTTGGTTATTTTGTTTGGTTCAACAATATGTAGTACAATTACTTTCAAGTAAATTTCGAATTTATACAGTACAAGTAATACGATTTCGAATCATTATATGCCCTAAAGTTACTTTATTTATATCACACGAGTAAAAACGTCAGCTGATAGTTTGACAATATCTAATATAATGATCAAACTGTTTTATACTATTCAGTTATTTATATCTGATTGTCAATCATTATTTTCTTCACTTTAATTGGACGTTTTTTGTGACAATTTTTGTGACAATTTAATGTTTATGTGATTCAAATAATTTCCTAATCTGTCGTCTTCTGATGGTTGGAATGTTTTTATGACACTACATATAAGCCCAATAATTGATAACATACTGTAATTTGTAATGCCAGTATGTGTCTTTCAACTTGATTTGCTTGATATTTGGTGTCAGCCTTCCTAACATTGCTAAATGATTTGGTCTTGGGACAGTTGAGCTTGATTTTCTGTTGTCATATATATTTCATGCTGCATCCTTCATTGGGTAACAAGCCTTTGCTCTTTAATGAACATCTTATTTTCTTCTGCTTCATTATTTCAATGGCTATGTTACCATCAACTACTTAGCAATCATAAGCCTTGGATCAATTGAAAACTTTGTAAGCAGTTTTTGGTCAGTTCCTACCCATATCTAGGAGGGATTTTATCCATAGGTGCATGTCACTACCATGAAAAAATGCTATCAATGCTCTACTGTAGTCAGATATGAGCCATGCAAGATGCAACACCTAAATCCCATTTGATAGAGAGCACACTGAAGAGAAATGGCGTGCACAAGTATATCATTTCTGTACCGAATAGATTGTGCATCTTACGGGAATGACTACATGTAATCAGTTTTGATACAATCTACTGATTCGTAATTACAAAGTTTGACTGACTAAAGTTTTTGGTCCATTCTAACATGTGTTGCATTGTTTAAAATATTCTTTAAGGAAGGGAGGTAAAGTGGGCGGCTTCTATCCATATGGGGTTATCTGAATATGTCTTTTTGACTACAGACTAATAGGTCAAAAACTAAGGGGCTTACTACAATGATTCAACAGAAGCATGTAGATTAGCATATAGATTCAATAGAAGAATAGATTATAATTGCCATGGTATCATCAAATATTTTAAGTAGTCACCTTGTGAAAACTATTCAGAAAATTTCATATGATAAAATTCCAGTTGCTAGCCCTGGATTAATACAAAACCTTGTGAGCAATAAGCTTATGTCTGTAGGAAATAAATAACCAGAATGAAAAAGATATGCTACCAATGCACAATAAAGATGTGAGTTAGCCAAGATTCAACACCTACATCCCATTTGATAAAGAGCAATGTTGAAAAGAAATGGTGTGCACGTGTATCACATCTGCGCAAAAAAGACTGTTTGGAACTTAGAGCACTTACCACACTCCATACTTAAAAATATGGATGAAATGCGATCAGGTAAAGGCATAACTGAATCAGTAAACGACGTTCTCTGATGAAAAATATATTTTAGTTTAAGCTTCGGTCAGCAGTCTATGGCCTTCAGTGGGAAGAAGATGAACGGAAAAGAAAATGAGGTCAAAATAATTTTGTAAATATGATTGATTTAAGAACAAAAGTAGGAAATGACAGCTAATTAATGTATGTGGTATCTAGGGATTTCGTGGGATACATAAATTTTTTGCGGCATTGTTTGTTGGTGAGAATAGAATATTGGCTCAGTAACAGCGGTATGCTAAGACTCAAGTGACTTTCTAATTCAATAATTCCCTTTGTCAATTATACGACCGTTTTCAAAACCTATTGTGTGTCCGTGTTTCCATGAATGATTATCGATGTTAGATCCTTGTGTATAGTTGATGTGTTCATTCTTCATTGTTTTAAACAATCGTCCCGTTTCCCCAATGTAGTTCCAAGAACATTACTTGCACCGGTATTTTGTATTCGACGTCAGTTTGTTGTTCGACCGGAGATCCTTTATATCCGTGACGGAAATTGTTGTTGTAATGTTTGTAAAGGTTTGGTGGTAACTTTGATGTCGTGTTTACATAAAGTGCGTTGTAGTTTTTCGGTTAGTCCTTTAATGTATGGCAGGATAGCATAACTGTGTGAACTGGATGACTCGACTTGCTTGAAGAACATTCCGACTAATTCTTCTGGTGATGGCGTTGTGACGGTAGAGGTAACAGTATTTTTAATTTCTGAAATAAATTTGGTAGGATAGCCATTGGATTTAAACGTGCTCTTACATAGTGAAGTTCTTGATTTTTTCCTTCTTTTGTGTTCGGTAGTGTCATTGCTCTATGAAATAGTGGTCCGTGCCGTGCTCGCTTTGTGTTTCTTCTCGTGGTGTGAACTGATTTCGCGACAAAATGGCAGAATTTTAATTGCCATCCACAGAAAACAGATGTACGCCGACCGATACTTAGATTTTACATTATTGGAAATTATTTTTTATTATTAAAATTATTATTTATTATTAGAAATACAGGATCCCGGTCGAACAACAAACTGACGTCGTATACAAAATACCGGTGCAAGCAATGTTCTAGGAACTGCACTGGGGAAACGGGACGATTGTTTCAAACAATCGTCCCGTTTAAAACTATACACAAGGATCTAACATCGCTAATCATTCATGGGAACACGGACAAGCAATAGATTTTGAAAACGGTCATATAATTGACAAAGGGAATTATTGAATCAGAAAGTCATTTGAGTCTTGAAACCCCAACAGTTTGTACACTTGTGAAAACATAAAATAAAACATTCTACAGCGTGTATTTTAGGATCTGCCATGGAAAGTGGTTAAGTTTTGCAGCTTGCGGGTTCGGCAAGGTTTAGATCGGTGAGCACAACCAAGGATCTTCCCTATAACTTAAACAAAAGGCTATGAGAGAGACAGTTACCGAAAGCAATCAAATTTTGATCGAGTACTTCGAATACTTTGTGCCTCCATAAAGACGGCACGACAATATTTTTGACGTTCTTCACTCCTTGTGTTTTGGCAAGGCCGCCATTTTTAACTAGCAGTTAAAAAGCCTGTTAACTATAATTAGCGCTAACTGCACTTATATACAACGGGTTAAACTACGTGGTTAAATTTAACTAGGATTTAACTAGCCGACGTGTAGTAATAAACCCTGGTTAAGAGTTTTATACAACCGGCCACAGACAGTCCTGATTGATTGGTCGTTGGGGTCGATCTTCGTAAGCTTGCCTCTAATCACGATACAATAGACAGCAAAGAGAACTGGTGATCTGGCAGCAAACAAAAGGCCTGAGGCTATCAATCCAGTAAAAATCCAGTATTTTATGTAGTATTTTATACTACAGTTCCATACTTTAATCAGTTGTAAGGTTCTGTGTCTTTTGTAAAACTTTTGAAACTTTGTGTTCGTATTCAATAAAGGGAAAGGTATTTCCATTACGATTTTAAGAACAAAATCTGCCATCGTTAATGATTATGTGTTCATCCGAATCATTATTCAAAAAATTCATGTTTTTGTCTGACGTTTCCTTTCTCTGTACGGAAACCATCTTCAGAGACGTGAATGATGACGATTGGAAAAAAATCTTGCAGGTTGCGTCAGCGATGTGTGTAAACTTGTTTGCCTGCGTGGGTATTGGTGGTGCTATAGTTCATGAGATGAATTTTATTTTGACAACTAGTCTCAGTGCATTTTCGTGTTTCCAGATCACCTGGATCGTGTAGTGGAATCACGAACGATATGAAAATAGTTTTTAATAAAAAACATGACACTCAAATAAAGCAAGAAGAACTGACAATCAATTTTCTTTAAGACTTATATTTTGAAATAATTTTACTAAAGCAAATCAGTAATTCAAGCTTAAGGGTGGAATCACAAGAAGAGACAGCTCACAAGCGATTGAAAGATGTAGTGTTGCCAGTTGATCTTGTAGGAAAGAGAAGAGCAACAGTATCTGTAAATTTAGAATTGTCACATGTCAACCACTTTTGTGTCGACGCTGTCGGGAAACGAGAGGAGGATGTCGCGAGACGAGCTGCGAGTTAAGAAGTCTTAAGCGGTCGAGTTGTTTCACTCTCAGGAATTTAAATCTGATTAGCTATTCTAAATAGCAAACGTGATTCGCATACGTCACATCGTCACAATAAGGCCGTTTGAATATGTGCTTGTTATTGGCGAGATTGATGACACACCCCCGATTACACTCCGGTCCAAAAAATCCATCGGTAAAGTTTACGTGTTCCAAGTGGGACAAGTCCTTCACAGCGGAGAAGCAAACGGCACGAAAGAGACTGGGAAGAACTTGCAGCAAGTCTGCTCTCAATTTAGTTGATGGCAGAATCCCCAAGTGTTCTGAGATGCGCGTATGTAAATGGCGGCCAGTTTGCCCAAACCACTTCCTCTGTGCGCTGAAACTTGTATATATAAGCAACATGAGATCTGATTAACCTTTAGTGTCCAGTCGCGCACTTTTTCGAACGGGTTTTGTATGCATAAATGATCTATTTAAGCAATGTAAAACAAAAGACAAATGTGGGTTAGACTTGAAACAACTGAAAACATTCAAGGGAGCAATTTTCTGAAAAGTTGAGCCAGTAGTGGTTAACTTTAGGATATAGCGCGTTTTATAAAGCCTTTTTTAAAAAGATTCATTACACTATAAGACATTAAATTCAGAAAAATGGGAAATAAGTGTTTGTACAATTTTGGATGGTCAACTGCTTGTATCTGCAAAAAAATTTTCCCATCGTGAGGGGCTTTGACAAGATGGGGAAAGTTCAAAATGGAAAGAACAAAGGTACTGGCAAAGATTAGATAAATGATTTTGTTCAGTTTTCTACTTGTATTTAAAACGAATTTTAGGGGTTTATATTTATTTGCTATAGAACAGATTAACTCAAATGATATTTTGCTTACTTGGTAAATGTCGAATGAGGGGCTGCGCTCGAGTTAAAAACAGGTGCAATTGCGCATTTTTAGCTACACTCCTGGCCAAAACAACTTGGCACACTTCATACAAGTAGTAAAGTTTGGAACACGTCCTGACAGCAACATGAAATACAAGGTAAAATCACCTTTAATCAAATCCCTTTCCCCATACAATGTTGAATCCAAAAACATTGTTGAGCTTAAATTTGTAACTTTTCAACATTGAATGGAGGGAGAAAGGGAGGAGAGGATGAGATTTATGAGCGTGACAAAATTTTATGTGGAATGCTTTTGGTGTCCCAAGAAATTTGGCCAGGATTGTAGTTTTAACTGAAATCATTGGTCCTTGCCATTTTGAATCTTTCTATACCTTGATACAATCCCTTTCTAATCTAATGGCCCTGACTTAGTGTATACGCCAATACAGTAGAACGTAATTAAAAATACCACGGCAGCAATGGCCTCAATAGATAGGTCTGTTTGTTAGCGTGGGTGAGCTAAAGGAATGTAATTTATAAAGAATTGTGAGAATTTTTTTATCTTAAGAACTGGATCTATTTTGGGAAATTAAAGTTTCATAATTTAATTTAACATAACCATGTTGTCCTAAGCTTTCGGATGGAGTCAAATGATTTGACAAGACGGGTTTTTAACCCCAATGGGTTAAAGCTTTTTGACAAAGACTGTCTACGGTCAGGTAGAAAATATGCGTCTTCTAGGTAGACTGAGTCTATAAGTTAAGTAATGTAAGTTAAACCTTTAGTAAGATCGCGAGGAGTAAATCAAATTGCAAAGTGGATCCTTATGTCACTTCAAAATCAATTTTTCGGTTTTTTCGTGTACATTTTTATATCAACTTTACCCATATAGAACTAGAGAAGAAGATGTTCTTTCAAAGGGAATTCCTGAAGTTAATTTTTCACTTCAGAACAGGATGTACAAAAGTGAAGTAAGTGACAAAGGTGTACTGCAGTGTAGATCGAAAAATCCTGGTGGCAACAGGTTTGGTATTTGTGGTTTGCCCATCGCAATAGTTCCACAGCAATACAATAATGCTCCTGAAATCTTCATTGAAGTGCTATTATGTAAATGTGCTTGAGTTGACGTTCAAGCGTTTACTAGCTGGTCTGTGCTGATCCTCGGTAGACGTCTAATCAACAGTTGGATTTTAGGGTGTTCGGGATTACTTCATTGGTTCTAATTAAGCGAGAGAAATTAAAGCGTTCATAAGAAAACGCCTCTCTGATTTTATACGATGTTTGTAATACGAAATCTTCAAACCATTATATCATTGTACTTTTAAAATTCCATCAACAGTTTTGTTTTGCTGATCGGCATTTTATGCTAAGTATGAAAGTGTATAAGCAGAAACGACACAATTACACATTTTCATAAAAGTTTGCAGAAGCTGTAATGGTATAACGAATTGCATACAATACCACAGCAAAAATATACAGATTAACAAAGAAGTAAATGGATTTAAAAGTTATCTTTATGGTAGAGACACACTCCATGAATATCAGCATCCAGCAATGCCCTGGCTCTCTTGTAATTTAAGTCATTAATAAACATGCAGGAACATAATACACTACGTAACTTGCTTTATTCAAGTAAGTATAGATTTACAATACAGAGGAATACCACAACAACAGTTATGGTTGATCTGTCTTCTCTTGATACATTTCTATAACAAAAACTCTTTTCGTATGCCTCTTCCAATATTCTCCCAGTCATATATTTTCCTTTATGAAGACCAAGAGCGTTGAGTGCTGTAGCAGCCAAATCACGATTAGACACAAAGTTCTGCCTCATGTTGAAGTTCCTATTGATTCCAGGACCTAAAAATTACCAATTTACACGATTACTACGAAAACTGAACAGAAGTAGATTGAGTGAGATAGTTTGAGAGAGAATGAGAGAGGGGTACATAGACATATAGACAGAAAAAATAGAGGCACAAATAGAGAGACAGTGAAAGACAGAGACTGGTGATATTCAATTGACAGCTCCAGAAACACAGGAAAAACTCGGTTCTGGGTAATCAGAGTGAGCTATGATTGGTTGTAAACCTTCAGCCAATCACAACTCTTGCAGGTTACTCTGATCTCTGTCCTTTCGGGGTTTCTACAGTGGTCAATTGTTGGTGTCTCAAGTTAAATTAGACATGGTTACCAGTAGTCATCCAGTTTTCTCTAGTTCAGTTATTATTCAGAAAATTGTTAAGATATCCAGACCAGCTGCTTCTTTATCGCCTCACAATTGAGCCAATTGGCAACATTAAGAGTTCAGATCACATCATAGTCACTCATCTCAAATTGGGGGGGGGGGAGAACTTTTTTTTCCCAACAAAATAGTAAATAATTTTTCTTGAACATTTTTCCTTTTTAGCAATATTTCTACAAGGAAGGATTTACTATTGTTTTTGAAGCTGAAACACGCAACAAGTCAATATGTTGAGTTTGACCAGTTCAGTCAATTGAATTTAAAAATACAGCAACAATCTTACTGGTTGGTGTTTGATGCCGAATTCATTTGCATTACTTGGTATAAATAATAATAAATTGCAAAAAATTTCATCCACGAAGTTGAAATATTCATTGCTCGTATGCGTACTTTACTTCTTTTCACTTACGGTAGTGAGTACTTTTCTATAAAGGTCATTAGCCGCATGACTGACCAATGGTAAATAACTGAAATATGTAAGTCTTTAAATCAATGTCAAATTTCGAGTAATGTTTACAGTTAACCAACTCGCCATGCCATGATCCACTAGCATAAATTCTAAGTTCTGTCTTTTATGCACTCGTTCCGTGTTTAAGATACTTGTCATTAAGAAAAAAAAACATTTTCTTACTATTCTCTCCCCATTCATCAATTCTAGATGAGCTCTTGAAGGATGAAATTTAAAACGTGCATGTAAAATGTGACATTATTTACCCTGCAAGAGTACTGGAATCTCCATTACGGCCGTTGAAAGGTAGCTAGAGCAGTAGATCGAATCCGGAAACAAAGTTTTATTCTGAAGATAACGACAAATCGAGTGAAGTCCTTTATACCCTCCGTGGTCGGCTGTGAGCATAACAAGAGTCTTGTCAATCATCGATTCTCCTACAAAGTAATATTTATATTTATTTATAGCATAGTCAAGACCTGTACAGGCGAATCTTTGCTGAGTTCATTGTTTAAATTTTACCTAATCAGTATGATTTTAAACTCAGCCAAGAAACGAACAAAAGCGAAGGCTTCATAACAAGGCATTGGAAATGAGTTAAAGATGCTGGAATAAAAGATAACCACATTTAAAAGCATTTGTATTGCTGTGTGGCAAGAGTGATCATTCGGTCATACAAACTTTTGTAAATGTATCGCTTTTGGAAAAGGAATTTCTCGTCACATCTTAAGGAGGCTCCCTAGGGTGATTTTTAATAGGAGACTGGCAACTAAATATGGCTGGGAACGCGTGTATTGATAGCGATGTTGTCGAATAGTTATTCTATCACGACAGCACCGTCCGCATTACGACAAAGGTGAGATTTTTGGATGTTTGCTTCGGTGAATTTCTTTTAAACTTGGAAATTAAAGCAAACAGAGTGCTCAACAACATCCAATTGTCAAAATTTTTCATATGACAGAATTTTTTGAAAGTTTTCGAAGCTTTCCAAATAAAATGTGGTGTTGGATTTGTTTACGAATTTCCGCCATATGGCCAGTGGTGTAGAAGAGAGGGTTCTTGGGGGCGGAGCCCCCTTCCTCTAATCATGGGGGGACTGAGCCCCCTTCTTATTTAGAAAAATTTAAAAATATAACAGCATTAAAAAGTCAACTATTTTCTAAAATAAAAGCAGCATTATTTCTCGATGAACATTATTTTAAACTTACACAAAGTACAGTATAGTTTTCAACTTAGTTGAAACACTGCTGGCTCCGAAAATACATGTAAACAGATATTTATCACTGGTATTTGCATATTTTCAGATTAATTTTATGCACATACTCGAGTGGATTGTGCTTTTTCCAAAATAAATGCTGTCTTCAAATGTCAAAAAAGGTGGAAAATGCGTCTATTCTGGATTTTTTTATGCCGAAGGCGAAAAGAGCAAAGAAAAATCCATTTGAAAATATGAAAATATGAACATATTTCTTTGAAAATACGTTTTACTGAGTATTGTTATGTGTAACTTTAAATGGTAACACTTTATTCAAAAGATGCACCGTAAAATTTTCTGGCATATTTTCCGATCAACACTGGCGAATTGTTCCAGTTGTACCTACGATCACAGGCACAATGTCTAATAAAGTGTGGTCAAATAATATTTATGATCTCAATGATAGACGAAATACCTTCGAAATTTGGACGGCCAGGGAGCCCCCTACTTATACATTAGTTCTACAGCGCTGCACCATGGCCATTCCGGAAAAGGTATAAATCTTAATTTCTAACTTCAATGACGTCAAAGTTAAATCAAGTATACTTGGGGTGTAGGTTTCTTTGATGAATTATCTTTGAAACTTTCTATTATCATTAGTAAAGTGTCCTTCATTTAAAGAAGGTATAAGGTATGTGATATGTTTATGTATAGTAAAGTTGGAGGATACAAATCTTAGAAAATTAAAACGTCATAAAGATGTCATATATTTTGCATTCCATTTTATATTACATTTTGTAAAACATAAACCGAATGCGGCATATACGATTTTTTAACCCCGATTAAATTTTAGGAAAAATTCACTAAGTTTTATATTCATAGCTTAAATCTTTTGTGAGTTACAAGTAAAAACAACTTTAAGGCATCAAGGATCCCACAGCTCGTATAAGGTTAACCCTTTTTACCACATCTAAGTTCTTTTTGACTTTTCATAGTTTTCATAAAACTTCCATAAAAAGAAGTTAACTTTGTGTTTACTATATACCGCAGAATATTATCTGGAGTCAACTTTTACCATCCAATTGCAAATCCCAATCCTCTGGCATGAGTATACAACATTACTTTGGCATGTGGTAAAGCGAAAAAAGGTTTGCAAATCATCGTTTTAGAATCACAACCTAAATATCACTACAATAATCTAACCGTATTACCAGATGACGTCTTGGTATCATTCAACGCTTCAAGTATCTCCTGTATGTAGTTATCAACAATATCCAGAGCATCATAATATCGCGGGCATCCCCAACAAGTATCGTGGCCAACTTGATCTACTAGTCCTGCGACAAAATTGCAACAGTATTGTAGAATGAGAAACGTCATACGGCGTTCTTGTGAGTAAAAATTAGAGATACTGTATCAGCATGATATCAACCATAGTACGTGAATATTGTACCAGATTATATTTGGGGAAAATTCTAACGTTATATCAGAAACTGCTTGGGTAAATGAACGATAACTAAGTGATATACACTTGCAGTCAAAAAGAACTACCCACGCTCAGTTTTTCTTATTGCACAGGGTTCCCATTGCTTATAGACCGGACCTAAACACTTTAGCTAAACTGCATGACAGAAAACTCAATTTCCATATCTTTTGAACACGACGCACAATTTTCCAGAAGGTTTTGCCATTATGAGCAGTTTGCAGGGACAGATGTGGTCTCTCTGGAATTTATCAGAAGGTTCAAATCATCGATTGGTACAGCAAGAAAACTGGAAAAGTGGAAAGACGTATGGCTCGCGGGCCACGAATAAGCCTAGAGAATCGAGGAAAAGTGTTGGCACTATCAGAGGAGGGATACACACAAAGAGGGATCGCCATTCGAGTTGAGTGCAGTCAAAAGAGTGTGAGTGATACCTTAAAGAAGCAACGAGACACTGGCACTGTAAGAGATAAGAAAATTCCTGGACGAAAGAGGAAAAAAAACGGCTAAACAGGACAGAATAATGGACAGAAAAAGCAAATCAGATCGTTTTAAGACCACCTCGCAGATTAGAGCAGAGATGTAGATTAAACACGAAGTCAATGTTTCGTCTTCAACAGCTAGGAGAAGGCTGAGGGAAGCAGGTCTGAATGGATACAAATCTAGGCAAAAGCCACGCCTCACTTCTCGTCACAAGAAAGCCCGTCTGCAGTTTGCAAAGGGCGCACAAAGAATGGAGTGCAAGTATGTGGTCTAGAGTCATATTCAGTGATGAATCGAGACTTCTGCTGGACAGGTGTGATGGTCGTGTCTATGTGCGAAGAATAGCAGGAGAAGCATTAAGAGAAAACTGCATCCAATCCACTGTAAGACATGGGAGGTGGAGGAATCATGGTGTGGGGCTGCATCAATCGATAAGGTGTAGGCATGCTTTTGAAGGTCAACGGAAGGTTAGATGGTGAAGGATACGTTGGTATCCTGGAAAGCGCACTCAGCCCATCCACTCACATGCTGTCTTTGTCCAGAAACTGGATATTCCAGCAAGATAACGCAACATGCCACACATCCAGATTGGTGCAACAATGGTTTCATGACGAGAATGTTACTGTGATGGAATGGCCAACTAAGTCAGCAGATCTCAATCCAATTGAGAATATGTGGGACCATCTGAAAAGCGTTGTCCAAGAGAAAAACCCAGCAAACATGGGAGAACTTTGGACATCTAGCAATGATACCTGGAAAGAATTTTCTCGCGACCATCGGGGCAATTTCATTGACAGCATGCCAAAAAGATGTGAAGAGACTAAAAGAGGGCCCGCTAGTTATTAAATCTTCCCTTATTAATAATCTGGATAGCTGTATCTGGCGTCATTGTGTTTTGGTTGTATTTATTTAATAAAGCATGCGCTTTCTGTTTGAGTAATTCTTTTTGACTGCCTGTGTATAATATGTATATGTATGTGTGTGCGTGTGTGTGGATATGTGTGTGTGTGTATATGAGTGTGTGTATATGTGTGTGTAGATGTAGATGTAGATGAAGATGTAGATATAGATATAGATATATCTCTGACCCAGTCAAAACCCAAATTTTCATCTATATCTACACCTATACCTATATTTCTAAAACTCATCAACAATTCATGAGGAAAATTCAAAAGAAATTAAGGTTTAATCAATGTCTGTATACCCCGGTACAGAACTGATTAAATAAACATCAGTTCTGCATCACATTTACAGATACTGATGTTTTATTAATCAGTTCTGTATCACATTTACAGACACTAGTGTCTGTATAAACAAGTTTTGCATCGGCTTTCGCACACTCAAATTGAAATTTTACGGTTATGTATAACTTGTTTTAACTTTTCTTCTACTCAATATTAATGTTAAATGTAGTAATATGGGATGTTTTAGAAGTCATTTACAAAATTCGTGTCCGTTCTGTATCGGGACACAGTCACGAGGCAAAGCCTCGTGACTGTATATCCCGATACAGAACGGCCACTCATTTTGTAAATAGTACGTATACCTATATCTATATCTACATCAATATCTAGATCTATATCTATATCTATATCTATATCTATACCTATATCTATATCTATACCTATATCTATATATCTATATATCTATATATCTATATCTATATCTATATCTATATCTATATCTATATCTATATCTATATCTATATCTGTATCTATATCTAAACCATCGGTATAAAAATGACCTTTTTAGTTTGAATAACGTTTCAGGACACTGACTCCCTTCTTCAGATTCTGAAATCTTAAGCTTGAGAAGGAGCTGTGGCCTGAAACGTTATTTGAAATAAGAAAGTCATTTTTATACCGATGCTTTATATATATATTTTTATAAACGAATCTTCTTTAAAAATGGATATAGTTTTAGACAAAAACCTTGTCTAACATGTCGAGGCACTACCCATTCTTCAGATGTCTTAGAGGGCTAATAATGAGAGGGATACGGGAATGCATAAAGACTAGTTGTAAAATTTGAGATTTGTTAAGCTGGGAAATATATCTTTTGATAGTACAGGAAGGTGGGTATCACATCAGTTATTCCTTTGATTGTGATTCCTCTGCGGTTATGTGAAAAGGTAAAATTCTTATTTGTATCCTTTTTTAATTTAAAATTCTTATTTTTGTCCTTCTCCAGTGCAAAATTTAGTCCATGAAATAATTAGGTAGCACTAGTGATGCATTTAGATATAGATTTAATAACCACAAGAGCTCTCTTACGCGTTACGGAAAAGGAATCGGGGGATGCCGGGTTAGTAAAGTCTAGAGATGAGTCGATATACGGCAATTTTTTTCACTCTCGGCTATCGGCCGATTGGCATTCACTATCGGCTCAGCTATCGGCAAATCTATTCGGTCAGCGGTGTATGTCCTGTCAACTAAACCAGAAACCAGTCGCTTAATCAGTTTAAAATATAAACAAAGGATAAAAATTTGTACGCTCCACGCTTGCTTGCAAATGGTACTAGTAAGGAGTTGTTACTGTGTATTGACATTTTTGATTGACAGAGAAGAAAAGAAACATACGTTTGTTTTATATTATGTTAATACTGGAGACCTTTAAGATCTACGACGTCAAGCGGAAGTAATTTTGCAATCAAGAACAACATTCTCCTTTCACTCAAAGTGCTGCAAGGATTTCTCCGTAACGGAAAGAATGTTTGAGCTGTTTACAACACAAAACATGTATCAAGGGGGGAACTACGAAGGCAATGGAGATGGCTGTGAATTGTTTGAAAATCTGTAATATAACAAGACCTTGTCTGTGCAGCTGGGATTTAGTTATCTATGGTGCTGCAGGGTTAGATTAATGAAACAATACGCTTAAGTTAAATTCTTCTAAATTTTGTTTATTTGTTTTGTTTGTAAATAAATAAATAAATACATACATACATACATACATACATACATTCATAAATAAATAAATAAATAAATAAATAAATATACTTGTCTTAGAAATGTCACTGTTCACAACATCTTTTCTCAAGCCGTGAAAAAGTGTAGAGCTGGCCTGGGCATAGAGATATAAAGTAGACCATCTCTATGGGTGTCATTGAACTATAACTTGGTCATGGAGGTGGTGTATTTGTTAATTTTCGCTAATTCTTTGACATTTTTAGCGGGAGCAGGATAAAATTTGCGCCATTTCGAAATTTAGCCGTTTATGTCTTTATTTCGCCGATTTTGACGACTAATTTGGCCGAGCACACCGCTGACGACCTGGAAACCCTGAATCTGGCGTCGTCAGCGTTTCCACATTGCATGAAATTTCCTTTTTGCAGGAAATTTTACTGCAAAAAGGAAAGTTTCAGGATAAAGGAAAATAACAGGAAATTAGGCAATATTCAGGAAATTGAAGGAAATTCATAGTTACTGAACTGGATTGCCTTTCATGTTTTTTATGCTCAATTATGGTCATATGAAGCAATCTGATCTGTCGCCTGGCTGGCTGGCTGCCCCCCTCAGTAAGGTATTTTCTTAATCATATTACTAACACCACGTAAGTTACTCGCGGCTCGCCACGTGTTTAATCTCTCATCAATAATTTAAATATTGGGTATTCCAAACCACTGACTGCCTAGCTACTGCCTCGTCATCAACATGCAAAATAGTGACAAAAGTTTGTCAAGCGACAAAAGTATCACAAATCCTGTAAGGAGAGCAAACGCTGGGGCGACTTCTGGCACTGACGAGCAAACCACAGCAACCAAGTCCAAGAGGGCAAGATACGAGCAAAGGTTTCAAAATTCCTGGCTGTCTGAAAATCAGTTTAAAGACTGGCTTGAAAAGCGAGCAGGATTTCCCTATTGCAAACTTTGTTCCTGTAAATTATCCTGTGCGAAAACAGCTCTACGACGACACATGAGCAATAAAAACACAAACACAAAAACATGAGTCAAATCAAGCAACGTTCCATTGCTCCATTAAGCACGTTGCTGGGATCTCGCGATAAAGCTACACAAATGGAAATTAAACTGTTTTCATTTATCGTGGAAAATAACCTTTCCATTAGTCTTGTGGAGCGTTTTTTTGCCTTTTCTCAAAGATTTGTTTCCCTTAGACGGAACACTTTGCCAAGTCCCTTTGCGAAAGCAAAAGGTCACAAATGTTATACGCCAAGTGTTAGGATTTTATTCCATTCAACTTTGTGTTTTCAAATTAAAAGCCAACAAGTTCTCATTGATTATTGACGAGACAACAGATCGTTCCACCACGTCTCAGCTTGCTATACTTGGAGTTTACTTTGATAAACTTACTTCCAAGATCGAAACAATTTTGATTGATTTAGTACCATTGCCCAATGGAAAGGCTGCTACTATTTTTGAGACTCTTGTCGGTAGTTTGACGGAAAAAGTTATCCCCATGACGAATGCCATAGGTTTCTGTGCTGATAGCTGCAATGTGATGTTTGGTGTCAATCATTCAGTAGCTCAAATGCTGGTGCATAAATATCCATGGATTGTGACAATCAAATGCTCATCGCATTTAATCCATTTTTGCAGTTCCTATGCGTCAATGAAGCTTCCAAAGTCTGGTGAAGATCTTTGCAGGAACATATTTTCGCATTTTAGCTTATCCAGCAAGAGAATTCAAACCTTCAAGGAGTTTCAAGCATTTTCAGACCTGGCTGAACTGAAAAAATTTTAAAACCAGGTATGAAAAGTTATTGTGGATACAAAGTTTATTCGTTGAACTCCCTCCAAGCATTACGAATATATGTTTGTCCCCAAAAAAGTTTCTTGCTATATTTGTAAAAGTACTTTGGCAATTTTGCACATGTTACATTCAACTCTACTTATTCCTTTAACTAACTTTAATTGGCTCTTGCATATTCTGTTATTTTAGGTCATACCAGGTGGCTATCTATGAAACAATGTGCGAAGCGAATTCTGGAGCAATATACAGCTTTAAAGCTCTACTTCACGCATGTTGTACTTGAATATCCTACCCACACAAATGATTTCATCCTAAGTAGCTTGAATAACAAATTCATTGAAGCTTACTTGGATTTCATGGATTATAATTTGGGGAGGTTGGTGTCTTTTAATGTCTTATTTCAGAGTGAAATGCCACTGTTGCACAAGCTCAAAGCAGAAGTGGAAAAATTAATAAAGGCCATGTGTTTGGATTTTATGGAAGTGGCTTATGTGAAAACTACTGATGCTTTTAGTACTGATCCATCCAGGTGTGATAAGCAGGTTGCTCCAACTAAAGTATATCTTGGAGCTTTGGCAACCAACACCTTGCATACCATTAGAGAAGAACTTGGACCTGATGGCCCTGGAATCCCTTCAATTTACTCTCAGTGTAGAGATTTTTTAATTGAAGCAGTGAAAAAAAAATCCAAGAGAGGTTCATTGCCTGCAAGAAACTAGAGGTCTTATCCTGTCTTTCTCCCGACATGGCATATAATCTGAGAGTTCCATCTTTCAGTGAATTGTACAAGGCATTGCCCTTCCTGGCTGATGTTGCTGAGTTGCAATCTGTTGATGAAGAGTGGAGAAGCCATTCACTTAACCCAGATTGAATGAAAACCTCTGCACTGAAAAGTATTGGCAAATTGTGTTTCAGGAGAAGACAGTTTCAGGTGAACCAGCCAAGCCAAATTTGGTTGAAGTTGTCAAGGTTCTACTCTCTTTACCATACTCCAATGCAGCAGCTGAGCGGGTATTTAGCCAGCTAAAGTTAATAAAGACTGATCACAGATGTAACTTGAAGCATGAAAGTTTACTTGCTCTGTTAAGCTCAAAAATGGCAGTCTTGAAATCCAGCTCATCTGAAGGCAGCAGCACTGAGACTGTTAAACTTCATACAAAAGAAATGCTTGGTCTTCACAATGTTATGAAAGCTAATGCTGATGACGAAGATGTGACTACTTTGCGAAAACAGTTTATTACAAAATTGAAAACAGATCAACTGTAAAATTTTTGCACCATATCACCTGGTGCCAAAACTACCTTAGAGGCTACAGTGTTGTTCACATTAAGTTTTTGAATAATCTTATTTTAGCTGCTTGTTGCTTAATGAAAGCGTATGTAAGATTAATTACAGTGTAATGTTTTAGTAGCTTCTGTAGACTGTAGTCTGTATTTCTGTTGGCAATCAAACCTAGTCTAAACAGTTATTACTGCATTATAAATTGTAGTATAATTTTGTAATTTACTTAGTACTATGTTTCATTTTGTTGCGAATTGGTTTAATGTTAAATACAATTTACACAAATTGGCGTGCACAAGGGGGTTCCGACTTTTAAGAATTTTGCAGGAAATACAAAGGAATTAAACAGAAAAATTCAGGAAATTTCATTTCCACCACAAGAAAATTTAAAGATTATTTGTAGAAACACTTAAGCGCATAATAAAATTACCTTAAATTCCTTCGGTAATTACTTCGGCATCCTTCGACATTCACGTCAACAGTTGTAATTAAAGTGAAGTACATCCAGCGCAAGTTTTATAACGAATATTATTATATGACTATCACGTCATTCTACCATGTTTTCTTGCCGTCCTCATCGTTCTGATAGTACTCAGTGGAAATAATACACTAAAGTTCAATTGCTTCACCATCATCATTTGAGGTGACTTCTGTTTCGTCAAACCCCCATTTATCGACAGTTGCCTTCTTTACAATATCGGAATATCCATTGTGTATGCAAATAACGTGCTATAAGTCGGTGTAAATAACAATATCGAATGTTCTATTGTAACGTAATGTTCATGTAACATATTGTAACGGAATGTTCTATTGTCGAACGTTCTATTGTAATGTTCTTGTAACGTAGTCGCGCCCGCGGTCCTACATGCCGAATACGTCATGATATGTACGATATAATACCGAACGTTATGATGGCATATTGGATTCGCCGAATTGAGAAATTTTCCTTGCCTATGATTGTTTTCTGATATTGTAGCTATAGACCGTGCTAATTTTACACACACATTTGACTTTCAAGTTACTAGACTAGTTTAGATAACGCGAAAAACGAACAGGCGCTGTAGTTTGTAAGTTTAAGGTATATAAACAACGTCAATAACGGGTTGATTGCCTCGGCATTCCCCTCGGCAATTGCTGAGGCGAATTTCGAGGGTTGTCAAAGGACGACGTTGACTAGTTTCCACGCGAACTGAGTAGGGAACGAGTCGTTTGCGTGGATTTTCCCATGAAAGTCGAAGGTTTCCACGCAACTGGACACGGCGCTCACAACCAGCTCGTCGGAAGCGACGATCGTACGGGTTTGAGGCGCGCACACGAAAATAATAGTTTCCGTGCTTTCTAAGAAGGAAAATCACGATAATTCTAAAATAATACTTTTAAAAATAATTTTGATATGAGACAAAGTATATTTTTGTCTTTCTTTCATCAATATTTGACTAGTTGCTTGAAACTAGTGACACTAGTCTAGACATCTACCCCTAGGAGTTTCAGATGGGCCCTGCGAAGCACTCCGCATTTTGTTCAAGCGGTTCGCGTAGCCGGAGGTACCCGGATATGATACCACGTTTTGCAAGGCCCATACCCCAATTATCTTAAAAACTTAAAAAAAGATTTTTTTAAACACAAGCAGATTAGCTTGAAGTTGAGGTTCATTTTATTCAATAATCAAAATCGAAAAAAACTATTCAGTTTTTGACTTAGAGATTATAAAATACAAATTGTGTTTTTATGGTCGAGAAAAAGTATCACTAAAAACTTTGTATTGCTTAACATTGTTAAAAAAAAACAAGTTATTTAAATTTGTTCACGAGTTATATCAGTGAAAATTTCTACTCCTATTGCACAACTGCTACATTGTTGTTACAAATGTTACATGTGCAAGTCCCATTTTCAGAAGCGAACAACATTTCTCACCTCTTCTTTTTAACCATAACTGTTGAGAGCCCTTGGGTAAAACAGGTAAATGCACGGGGAAGGAAAGCCCAACGGACGTAAAAGTCACCTTTAAACAGAACTTCAAAAACTCATTAATAATTCACGAGGAAAACACAAAGGAAAATCATAACCGTGTCGTATCTTTATATGTGATAAAGATACGCTCGTTTTTCTTATCGAATTTTCTCGGCTTAGAAAACATTAATTTTCAAATTTTCTTCGTAGATGGGCGTGTTGAGGGGTTCGTTTTTTAAGCCATTCAAAAAACTCGTATTTCGTGTTTTATCAAGTCTAAAACACTTAGCTGTCGCCTCGTGTTTTATATCCGATAAAACACTCCTACTCGTTTTTTAAATATTACGTGAAGTTCAACCAAACATACACAAGATAACATGTTACTAGATACTTTCCAGTTTTCCTATTTTAATGATGCCTTGGTACTACTTTCAGCTAGATCATGTATTGGCATTAGCACTTGATCGTAGACACGTATGTAGCATTAATCTCAGCAGGCTGAAGAAACCAGTTGCAATGCATGGCTATTGGTTTACAACTATGGATCTCTCATATTTTGGTAACCCAAAATGACTTTCTTTTCTGTTTATTTACGCAAAACCAAATGAAAATAACTGCTCCAACGTTGTCACGAAAGAGAAGTGTCCAGAGCAGTTAAAGTGTCTATGCAATCAAAATTAAGTTTGTCTTATTTGATAGGACTTTAAAAATTATAGCGCAACATCTTTTACACTTTTTCCAGATCTCACTTTGTTCTTGAGACATTAAGATTTTATTTGATATGTAAATAACACCTTGCATACGTCACACTGCATAATGAGTTGTTGTAAAATTAACAATATTGTTAAAGTTACTGAATCATGTCACATGAAACTCTAAATTTGGGTGTACTTGCTTCATAAGCTAAACAGAAAAAGTTTGTAATGATTTAATGGAACAATTTCAAACATATGCGTGATATTTTAGTAACTCATTTTACACTATGATGTATGCAAGGTGTTATTTACATATCAAACAAATCTTAATATCTGAAGAACGAGAAGAGATTTCGAAAAAGTGTAAAAGATGTTGCGCTACAACTTCAAGAGTTCTTTCAAATAAGAAAAATTTAATTTTCTTTGCATAGACACTTCAAGTACTTGCAGAATGTCAAATGTGCATCATGCATTTGTCGAAATATAAGTGAAAATTAGGCTTAAAAATTTAAGATAATCAGTTGAGACATTCCATGCTATTAAATGTACCTAAGCTCCTGTCAATCATCCCATCGCTCGTCCAGCCCTCTTCCACTTCCTCCCCCAGGCGTGAAAAGAAGTTGAATTCATTATTCGCATTTCTATTTTTAGTCACTGAATTCAACTGCAAGGTTAGCTAATAAATCACCTAAAGGAGCAGTATTTTTGAGAAGAAGATTAATAAAATGTTGTTCAGTTCTGCTATGGTGACATCACATTTTCTACAGTAAAACTAATGATTATTAAAATTAGTTTTCAATAAAGCTCAGGACAATATAAACGGTATTTTTTATCGTGGTTCATCCTTGATTCATTTCTTTCCCATCTCTTCAACGTTAGCATACGCTCCCTCCTGAGCGCAGCGGGGTTCAACATTTGCATAAGTCAAATCTGCATTAGGGGTAAGGATATGGGCAATATCTGCATAGTCGGTGGCTTCATAGGGTGTTGGTTTGCCCTCGTCTCCAGCAGGTGTGAGGTCCGACAGTTCAGCATAAACCAAGTCGCCTTGTTTCTAATTGGCAAGAGAGAATCAACTATGATCAATGCTTAAACTCAATATCTCCCTGTCGCTAAATTATTACTCTTGACTTGACTCTGAAGATGGTCGCTGCTGAGGCCGTCGAAACGTCCGTTACTTGAACCAACAACAGCAGTCTTTCACAAAATTATACTAATCTGGGCGATGAACTCTCACAAACGTCTAACGATAATCGTAGGCTCAAACCATTTACTTTACAAATTATACCTGGTTTTTTTTCTTTGGTTTGTTTGAAGGGGCTACGATAGCGTAGACATCTCCATTGACAGGTCCAGCAACATGGTTGTCGGATTCAGTCCTATAATGGACAAAGGATATGAAATTACTTCCTTAAAAAGGAGTGTATAGAAGAGTACTCCAATAGTCAAACAAAATCACATGAAATATATATGCGGAGTTAAACCAAGTACTTATTCAGTAACAATATAAAAAAAAATATATAGATGCCCTCTTCTATCGACTCTTTATCGGACAGGTTTTCAGGGAAGTAAAATCGTCTGGCACTAGCCAAAGTAAAATCGTCGGGCGTTATCCACAGTTAAGCTGGCTATGCGCTTGAAAAGTTTGTGAAAAGCAGACAAAGAAAGATCTGTTAGATATTTGCCCAAGCATCAGTTGAAATACTGTAACATCGGCCTGGCTACCCAAATTCACGAAATTTCTTTTCATTCAATAATCTAACGTTGAGTGTCGCAGGGTGACTGAGCGGCAATGTTTTTCAGTTTGGAACGTTCGGTTTCTTGCGTTCGTATGTGCGAATGTCTTTGTGTCCGCTGACTTCTAGAATGTCAGTAAACACTTTGCCAGCGACATCTTGGGGCTAGGTTTGTGGTAATCACATGACAACCGAATAAGTTACGGATCTGAGCGAAAACGTTTCGGACTGTGAACGAAACAACACCGTTTCATTTCGCTAGCATCACTTGATCATAGGCGAAACGTATGGTCGAACATATGAAGAACGTCTTGGTAGCTTCCAAGATCAAAGTTTCGTCATTGTTCGTCAAACCAGTACTATTGAAATGATATTGTATCAGTATCGAAATAGTTTAAGTTAGACGATTTCAATGAGAGGGTGTTCTAACACCTTCCCGTCTCGACATTCTATGCAAGCTTACCGATTTGTTTGTTGAAGAAGTTAAAATGAAGATATTAAAAAGTTTACTTTATCGTGTTTCTATAACTTGAAATAAAATAAATAAAATAAATTGAACAAAAATATTACTGATTTAAGTTGCTAAAAGGGGAAAGATGTAATAAAATGAAACTATGCAGCTATTATGTTAATTAATGTAGAGAGCGCTATAAAGCGGAACGGCGTTGTTAACAGAGACGTTGTTATTCTTGACGTGGGAATAAAGCACGAGTCGATGGTGTTATTACAAGCTCCAGACGGGACTCGAATCCGCAACCTTCTGAGTGCTAGCCACGCGCTCTAATCATTGAGCACTCAGATGGCAATAAGGTTATGGACGGTATTTAAACTCGCAAGCCGTGAGATCTTAATTTGCATTACAAATAAATACCTCTCATTTTACGAGAAACATCTTATTTACACCCTGCTATTCCGATACTTTAATATATCCTCCTCTTATAATATTTTTCACAAACAGCTTGAGAAATTTAAATATTCAATCAAGCAAAATTGCTATCCGGAAAGATTTTTCGACAATTGTATTCGGATTTTGTTAGATAAAATCTTTCATCCTCCTTCAAGGGTTTCAACAGCACACAAACGTATCATTTTCCTTTTCCCTCCCGTTCACTGGTTTACACCCGATTTCAATCCGGAACCAAAATTGTGAAAGCGTTGTCTACCGCCTACCCACACATTCAGCTCCGTTTTCTTTTTAAGCCGATTCGAAAACTTTCATTTTCCCGTTGAAAAGATCGGATTTCACTTTGTTATCTCGCATGGTTTATAAATTTCAGTGTCAATGGTGTGATTCACTGTATATAGGCGAAACTTCTCGTCATATACATACGCCTGTTTCCAAACATATGGGAATTTCGGCTCTCACTGGGAAATCTGTTGCCTTGACCTCGTTATCAAGCGTCATAGTACACCAGCCAAGTACCGGCCATTCCGTCTCGCTTAATGATTTTTCGATTTTAACCTCTTGCCCCTCCATTTTCGAATTCTTGATTCAGAACGTTTTCCTATCTAGAAACTTAATCCTTCACATTAGATCTTTTCCTTTAACTCTCTGTTAATTTTACATTCCTCTCTTGTCATTTTATCGCAACCTTACCATGCGGTATCGTCTTTCCTCCCATACTTAGTCATGCCTCCATTTCAATAGTGAGCCTAATTACGTCGATCAGGCTGTTGGCTGTGGTTAATAATATTTCTTCAGTTATGATGCTCAACATAACATGGCGAAAATGTAATCGATAAATCATCTTAATAAAATGGACCCGTCAAATTTCATCTTCTCTCTGACCAAGTAACGATTACTTCCGCGATCAATCCAAATGTCTTATTGCATTGGATACCAATCGTTACAGGGACATGGTTAAAAAGTGTACAATTGAAACCGGAAATTATGAAAAATGCCGAAATTAAATCTCTTAAAAACGGAACAGATACATTTTAATGGACAACACATGTTCCAGGATGATGCCACCAGCTTAAACTCCTGGTTAAGCAAGAACCTGATGGTCCTTATCCCTACTAAGACAAAAACTATGCTTGCTACTTAAACTGCTGGTCAAACCAGAACCTGATGGTCCTTAGCTCTACGAAGACAAAAACTATGCTTGTTACTTAAACTGCTGATCAAGAAAAAATCTGATGGTCCTTAGCTCTACGAAGACAAAAACTATGCTTGCTACTTAAACTGCTGATCAAGCAAGAACCTGATCGTCCTTAGCTCTACGAAGACAAAAACTATGCTTGCTACTTAAAGTGCTACTGCAACGAATTTTTCGGCCCCTTTTTTATTGGCTTAGTTTTTAGTACTCATCTTGTTGATGTTCATCCTGCAAACAGAATTAAGATTGGCCTTTTCAAACAAACGGTACAGCCTTGCAAAGTTGCACTTTTTGGCATTTCCTGTGGGAACTTTTTGTCCGGCATGTTGATGCTTCATGACGTCATAAGTATAACACGAAGTCATCATGGCGTATTCTAGTACTAGTGAAAACTATTATCGCTCTGGAAAACGCTGTGTTGCTGGCAGTCCTAACTCAGTTAGTTGTGCCAATAACAACAAGACCGAAGGAATATCCACGCATCTGTTTCCTAACGAAGAAACAGATTCGGAACGACGAAAGAAATGGGTAAATTTTGTGCGCAAACATAGACCGGACTTTAACGCTTCTGCGGCCTTGTTCAGCCCACTTTGACGATTCATGTTTTGGTGTGAAGCTTACGTTGGCCAAAAAGCTTAATATGACGAGAAGACTGAAGGGAGATGCTGTTCCTACAATTGACGTTGCTGGAACTCTTCCACCCGCTGAAGAAAATTTAACAGATCGAAAACGATCTGATTGAGGATGTATGAAATGAAGATGGAAACCAACAGCAGGAATTCTTTTTTTTAATTATTCTCGTAACAGTAATTCTAATAATGTTAAATGGTCATGGTCACAGCAATAACAATAATATAAAAACATGTAAAACCTTAGCTAGTGATAAGCTAGTGACAACAGTACACATTTATTTTTAGGATGAATGCAACAGAAGTTACTAGTATTAAGCTACAGTACATAACACAACTTAGTGTATTTGCAAAATAATCAAACATACAGATGATTCTAAATAAAATTATGATAGCTTTAATGCACAATCATGGAAACAGCAGTATGTGTAAAGCTATTATGTGTTCCATAAAGAGAGTATAATAAGATCTTATGTCCTTAAAATAACAAGAAGTTATTCTTAACATAGCAATTAATTAAACACTCTTGATGAAATCACATTATATGCTTCATGGGATACTGCTTCGATCGTACCAGAACAAAGTACAATGCAATACTTGCCAAACCATAAACTTGGTGAATGTTTATTGGCTAATACAATAGTGCGGCATTTACCTACATGTAGTAACATGGACAGTGTTACTACAGATTTTAGTGGCTTTTCTCTGGGTACTCTGATTTCATGTTTAGATGACAGACCATAAAGCTTGTTATCTTCACTGGGTATTGTCTCATTTGCTATGTGATTGGAATACCAGGTGTAGAATCTAAGAAATCTAGAGGCTAGAATCTAAGAAAAATTCGCATGGTATTGGGCAGTGCAAATAAAGCTTTAGGAAACAATGTTGTGCATTGTTTGATCAGTTCACAGTGTCTGTCAGAAAGAAATAACCTCTCCCAGGCTTGAGGTGTAAAGAATTATAGATGTTAACCCATTCACTGGTAACACTTTCCCCTTGACAAGTAAAATTGTTTGGTGTTAGAGCAAAATACCTAAGTAGAGCACACTGGGTTAATCCTCAGGAACGTTCTTCAGCTGGAATATACCCTGTTGTGTCTGCTGTTGGGAAAGATTTTCTGATGATGTTGTATATGCATGCTGGTAGAGGTCTAGTATTTTCCAATCCCAGTGATCCACACATCCACCTAATAAGCCATCTATAGGCAACAGCTCTCAAATATCTGAAAGAGTACAATACAAATCACTTAGGTGCTGAACAGGACAAATTTGTCGGCAAGTATTGTGTTACTGTACTTACTGGTTCAAAGACTGTGATGTACGCCATCGATAGGAGCGACCATTGCAGTCTTTAAGTAGTGGTCCAACATTTTCCAGTACTGCCTGATGAGTTAATGGCCCAAAATCACCATGTTGGGTGATGCAGCTTATTTGCTCAATGCTGCCATCAAACATAATTTTCTGCAAGGCAGGTGTCATCTCCTTACAGCAGCGATGCTCCACCACCCCCTCCAGAAGTTCTGTTTGGCAAAAATTGGCAACTACATCTACCAAAAATTTATTCAAATTTGTGTTTATTTACTATAAAAACTGTTATCAGAGTGACATGTTGGCATTTACATTAATAGTTCTATCACTTTTGTTCAACTCAGCTTTGCCAATGCTAGGACGGCAATAAAAACTTTTCGAACGTAATTTGCGTACAATATTTCCTTATAGTACACATGCTCGTGGTTCATACACATGATACAATGCTGTGTAAACTGTATAAATATGAGTTAACTTACCACTAGCTTAGAGGTATTGCACCGTTGCTTCGTTGATCGAGCAAGGCCGGTAGAATCCCGTCTGGATCATCTGTCGTCGTACTCGCATTTTGACCAGGCTTTGCCAGAGGTTCGTCATCGTAGGCAAAACAAACGGACGTTACATTGCACACTGACTGTGAAGAAGTGCTTGTACCGCCATCAGAAAGTGCACTGGATTTTGACAGACTTTCTGATAAATTAACGTCGTTGTCAGACTCGTTGCCAGACATACTTTTGCAAGACCGACCAGAATTATGTAACTTGTACTACTTTGTGGACAAATAGTGATTCTGGCCTCAAAAATACCTCGAAAATGCAAGATGAGTTCCTCAAACGCAATAGAAATTACTATGAAGCTTCTACTTCGTGTTATACTTATGACATCACAAGGGATCAACATGGCGGCTTAAAAAGTTCGCATCCGGTTACGAAGTTTGGAGGCAAAATTAGTCAACTTCTACTCGACGCACAATGGTCATATATACATCAAATTGAATCTAAGAAGCAAAATATTTTTATAAGTCAACAAAAAGGGGGTCAAAACATTCGTTGCAGTAGCACTTTAAAACAGAGCGGAATAACTAAATAAACTTAAAAATATGTTGTGTCGGTACTCAGTGTTTCAAGCGTTCGTGCGATCATCAGGCGACTCTGATGATCGAATGAAACTCTTGCGTAGCGACACACAAGAAATCTTAAGTTTATATGTTATATATAATTTTAATAAAGTTAGAAGAGCGTTTGCTACTCAGTGTTTCACGTGTCTACAACACGATCATCAGGCAACTGACAGTTCGCTTCTACTATTCATTTACATAATATGGGTCAGATTGTCTAAAATTAATGGTAAAATTAAGTACGCTCGGGAAAAGTGGCATTGATCAAGTTTTTGTTATAAATGCGATCTAAGACTATGTTGACTGTTCTAGCGAGGGCTACCTTGGTAAACAGGGATTCAATGTCAAAAGAAACGAATTGGTATCCTTCAAGAAAAAGATGTTCCGGAATATTTTTAATACTTGAAACGGCATCAAAAGACTCTGATAGTGAAAATTTGTTTAATGTGAGTTGATTTAATTGAGATAAATAAATTTGCAGAATTGTAATACGGAGTGTTAACTGTGCCAATGATTGGGCTAAACTTAGGAAGAAATGAAAAAGGTTTGTGAGTGTTAGGGAGACCATGAGCGCGTCCGAAATGTGCTGTGCTAGGAGATAACACGCTGTATTCGCTCTCGGTAATTTCGTTTCGTTTCAGTAGAGTAGAAAGGTATTTTTGTAGTGATAAAAGCCTCATGGGAGTGGGGTCAGAAAGAACTTTCTTAAACTTAAGGGAATCCCTACAGAGATTTGAGGTAACGTAATCGCTTCATTTCATTAAGACAATACCGTTGCCTTTGTCAAAGTCTGGCGAAGTTAGCGTTAAGATTTCTAAGTATTCTAGTTCTACGGTCTAAATTGAATTCTTTCAGAACTAAGTCTATATAGTTGTACGTAAAACAGCGAAGAGAGTTTTTGACCTCGTCTTGCACGTGGCGTCCTTCTTTGAACATATTTAGGCGTGAAATCTGTCCCCAAACATCTTCAGCGATGGATATTATTTCTAAGTGGTTTGGTCTGGCGGTATTACAATGGTAACTACAAAATCTTTTATTCTAATAATTCAATAAAACCAGAATTCAATTCTGGTCTTAAGTCTACTAAAGAACTCTCTCTTTTTACTTAATTGTTTTTCATATCCCACCGATATTTTCTTGCTTCCCGTCCGCACCTTCCCAGTTCAGCGATGACATGTCAATGATTAATTAGCGGCCATCCTGTAAATAGATATCCGACAAGTTTTCTTCTTCAGCGATGATGTCATCGCACCCCTTGTGTATGTAGATCCACAGCTGCCTTCTGAGATCAGACCATTTATCAGTTCTTGTTCTCCTTTGGGTTCCTTGCAAAGCAGTGAGAAGAAATGTTAAATTCCGTGATATACGTGAACACGATAAACTGGCTATGGCTCGTGTGCTGGGAAGTTATAACTGGCATGATGACATCTCGGTTGATTCTCCAGTAAAGAAGGCTCAGCTTTTGCAAGATAAACTTTTTAGTCTCTTTAATGGGAACTTTCTACGTAAAACAATTAGAATGTCTAGTCGTGATCCACCCTATATGTCTCCCCCGATTAAAACACTTCTCAAGATTTGTCGAAATAAGCTATGTAAGAACGGCGTTGCTGATATACACCTTCAAGAGAGAATTAATGCGCTCATCCGGGCAAATCAAGCCCAAACCGTTAGAAACTCGCGCCAAGAACATTCTCGAGCAAAGAAGAAATGGTAGGTTACGGTAAACTCAATCACTGGACGTAAAAACAGCAGTGTTTCCATTAGCTGTATCCAGGACCCATATGATATTAATCATTATTTGCAAGAGATTAACACTGATGCTAATTATTCTGCCTTTGTTCCAGATGTTATTCTTGAAGGTACACGCATTCCTGCTGTATCTGAACATATAGGTGGTGTGCACGTTACGTCACTGCCGCCATGTTGGATGAACTTAACAAAGGTTTTTCTTTATCTGCAATTATAATTTCATCCAACATGGCGAAAATGTCTTTGTCCTATGAATCTCAAGGGATTGGTTGCACACCACCTATTGCACGAAAATTTGTTAAATCTCAAACGCACCAGCTCAGGTCCAGATGAACCGCCGATTTGGCACTCGTGGTAGCTTCTGTATTTAACTCCTTCTTGGAACATCAGACAGTACCTTTAGTGTGGAAACTGGCAGATATATCTCCTATACCTAAGGAAACTCTATTAAGCGAGTATAACCAGCTTTGTCCCATTTCTGAAACCAATGTCATTATGAGACGACTATTTGAAAGGGTCGTCTGTCAGAGTGAATTATTCCACCTGAGTACTGAAGTTATTGGATCTGATCAGTATGCGTATGTGATGAAGTTCAGAACAAGCGCAATTGCTGACTCGGCAAATAATAAGCGTGGGAAAAAGCGAGCGAGAGACTGGAAAAACTAGAGTTTTTTTTCAGTTGTTGTGATTATGGTTGGTTGTTCGTAAGCTAAATTAGCGGTAAACTGAACATTATCATATTGATATAAAAAGGACAAGCTATTCTCAAGCAAAAAGTTCAAGTTAGCTGGCTGTGTATATAGTGTAAGAAAAGTGTAAATAAACGGAAGCAACTTACGCGATTTATTTGGTGTCACTGGGATAAACTGACCTTTCCCCGCACTTATAAGAAAGGTCATAACTCCACTACGGCTCTCATCAAATACCAGCACAAATGTCCTCAATGGTTAGAAGGTGAAGCAAATTGTGTTAGAATTTTTAGTTTTGACTTTAGTAAGGCGTTTGATTCAGTGCCACATGACATCGTTTATGATAAGCTTAAGCGTTTGAATATTAATCCATATATTCTTAACTGGATAATTAGTTTTTTGTCTAACAGAAGGCAGCGTATCAAAGTTGATGGCACTGTAACAGAGTATGTAGCCATAAATAAAGGGGTTCCACAGGGAACTATTCTAGGACCCATAATATTTTCTGTGATGATGAATGACATTAAGGTCTTGGATCCTCAATAAATTTGCAGAAGGTCTGACTTTTAACTTTCCTGTTAGAGATAGTGCTGGTGATTGTCAGAAGAAACTGGCTGCTTCTGGAAAATGATGCCTGAGAAATCACTGTCACAGAAACGTAAACGCGGCATAGGTGGCAAGAATGCCTAGCAGAGGCTTACTGTCGCATTTATTGTGAATGCAGCTGGCGGCAAGCAATGCCCAATCCTGATCGGTAGCAGTACAAACCTACGTTGCTTTGTACGGTTAAGAGATTCATCCTGTCCTTATGGTGCCCAGTATTTCAACAATGAGAAAGCATAGATGACAACAGAGATTATGACCAGCGTTTTAAAAAAGCTGAACAACCGGTAAAAAAACGAAGAAAGAAACGTCATTCTTTTCTTGGATAATGCGTCTGCCATCCGGCCTCCTTGGTTGGCATGGTCTCGAACATTAAAGTTACATTCCTACCAAAAAATACAACTTCTCGAATCCAAACCCTTGACGCTGGTGTAATTAAAGCATGGAAAGCCTGTTGTAGAAAGAAGCTTTTGCGCCATATTATCAGCCAAGTTGATGGCCAGAAAAATGCAAGCGACATAGTAAAGTCAATCAACCTTCTGATGGCAATTAAATGGATGGTTGAATCATGGAACGATGTTAAACCTGAAGCGATAACCAAGTGCTTTAAACATGTCGGAATGTTTCCATCAGGCCCGTGCTGCAAATCAGTTGCAGCAACTTGCCGACTACCGCGGCAACGAGGAGCTCTCTATGGCCACGACCAAAGTGATTGACGTGGTTGTGTACGACTTAAAACTAACATCCACCAAGCAGTCCGACATTACAAGCTTTTTGATGAGATCTAATAATGATGTACATTAAATTAGATCAAACACCAAATTACAGTAAATTCTACAAAGTAGCACTCGAAATGATACTACGTATGCTGCCAATGTTAAAAATGCATTTTTTTTCAAAATTTAGATTCAGGTATAATATACAATTTGTTCTGTTCTTTAGAATCGATGAAATTGAAACACTAGGTGGAAAACGTATTCGAATGATGAAAATCAAGGCCCAGGAAAATGTTCAGGGAAATTAACACTAGCGGGAGGCACGTTTTAGTTAAATTTGTTTTGTTGAATTTCTAAAAAATTGAACAGGTATTGTTTACGAAAAATGTGTCTAAATATATGGAAATCCCTATAAAACACTAATAGCACCCTGACGAATGTTTTCGGTTTGTTTTGCTTTATTCTGGGCCTCTTCTGGGTCCTGAGACGACGTTTTCTATTATGCGACCACTTTTTCATGCAGCATGGGTGGTCGTTTAGTGGAGATTCAACTGTATTTAAAGAGCCTTTAAAACAGTTTCAGGTAAATGAACAGAATAATAATTTTAGGTTCGAATATCCGAGGTATGAAAGGGGCATTTTGACGCTATTTTTATAAAACATATTCTACAATATTGAAATTCTCAGCTGCAGTGAAGGATCTGAGAACACTCGAGCAAGTTCTCACCCAAATTATTGTAACCTTGATGAGGAACTTGATTTGTGTTGAGCCAACAAAACTGATGAAGACGTCACATATACAATCCGTCTCAATCTCGCGGAAATTTGAGCATCCGTGCTTCTGTACATGCTTTTAGTACGTCTTTCGTGTTTTTATGTCTTTTAAAACTGCTACTGCGATGTTTTGTGGCAACTTTGACAAGTTTGTTTGTGTCAGACTTTGTTGAAAATAGGGTGACATGACATAGCCTCTTTAAAACAGATCAGCTGTAGTTGAGATAGTCCAAATTCCGTGGGAAGCGGAACGATACGATTTAAGGTGGATAACGTACAACAAATGGAAAAGATGTTAGGGGCGTTTTTATCGAAATGGTTTACGTGCATGACTGAATATGTATTGTTGAAAGCAAATGGAAATGAGCAGGACTGAGTCACTGTGAAATCGAGTCGATGAGACTGAAGTGATAGAATTGAGTATTTTTAGTTTGGAATGGCAAGAAACGAGAACGCAAACCAAAGAAAACTTACCTGAAGCGTGGTGTCAAGCATAAAATGATCTAAGGTTGCAAAGAGGAGCTTACAACTGAACTTTTCCGTGAGCCGGTATTAAGACAGGATTTGTCATTTGTGATACGGAGGGTCTCGGGCTCCAGGTACATCAGTCGCAAATGTTTTTTCGGTATTGTGTCATGGTTGAGATGTATACGTATATGCGTTACTGTTGTTTAAGCTATATATTTAGAACGTGTTATATATGACGGAATAAATGATGAGACACGAACTGCTGGCAGATCAGTTTAATAAATACAATTATAATATAACATTTATAGTACGCGCGTGCTGATTGGCCGAAAAGCGTGTTTCTATAACTGTATAGAAACAC
>JBAHVQ010235870.1:0-31991 GCA_036872915.1 Nanipora kamurai
TTCTTCCATGACATATCATGGAGCAAATCCGTCGACCTGACATCATAATTGGCACCGGACATAATTCTTGCCGCCCTGTTTTGTAGTTTTTGTAATTTCTCTTTAAGTATGCTTCCACAATTGTCGGAATTCTAGGTGTTCAACTAAATTACTGTATTGCGTCGTTTGACAGGGGCATTAAAAAATATTCAGGGACTCACAGGGGCGGATCTAGAAAATTAGAAAGGAGGGCACCAAAGGAGTGTAGAAGGTGTGAGTCCCCAGGGCAGCTCTTTTGACTATATTTACAACGTTGAAAAAGAACATTTTAAACGCCTATTTATTATTTAAACGTAACAATGGGCAACTACCTTAGTTTTAGCCACATTGGCATTAATTTATATACAAACATGTATACCCTAATCATTATGGTTAAATAAATAATTGTTTATAAAAGACAAGTAAATAAAGACTCAATAAAAAATTTCAGCTCAAACTCAAAAATATGGGGCATCGCCCTCGTGCGTCCCCAGATCCACCGCTAGCTCCACGCCCGTAACCTCACCCTTTTTTGTCTCCCCCTTTTGACGGTTGGCGCCCCAATAGCAGTTAGTGGCCTGGTTCTAATGTGCTGCTTTCATGACAATGTCGTCTAAACCAGCCTTCGTCGCATCGTTCTTCGGCTTTGCTAGTTTAATTCTTAAAGGTCGAAATTCAAACAGTACTTATGAGGTACAACCTTTATGTCAATGAATTTCGAGAGGAAACGTAGCGTGGTTGTTAATTACCGTATTTGAAACTGTGAAGGGCGTATTAGTATTTACCGAAATAGCACGTTAATTATTTGACCTGATACTAAAGAGGAAACATCCTGTCTGGCTACAGCGTAAGTCTCGGTCTACTAAGCACATACAATTACGATCACAAGATAAGTATATTCCCAAATAGACAACAAATAGGCTTTATTTTCGGAAGTAAAAACCAGATTTCAACAGTCAATGATTTCCTGTGAACAGGATAGGAGTATTGACCAAACAAACGTGAACGTTTATTGTTTCAAACACAGCAAATTAACATAGTCCATAGTCACGTGAAAGAGTCAAATATTTTGAACTATAATTAACATATAAGTGAACGTTTCCTGCCATTTCACTTCAGAGTTTGATCAGTCAACCAATACTCGGATCACGAGAACGAGAAAGCCAATTTGAAGAAACAGACGCGAAAATTTACTTTTCTAGGGCAGTGAGAATGCTCAACTCTGAACTATCTAAATTTTGAACCAACATTGGGTACATGTTTTGAACGAAATAAGTACTTCGGGAACGCAATTGTCGTCATGATTAAAGATAATTGTTTCCCAAATATTGGCTTTGAAGCTTTTCATCACCTTACGTAACCAAAAAACAAAAGCCCTTTCATTTAACATGATCTGTACGGGGGTATGCCCGAGGGGGGTATGCTCATACGCAAGATTCTCGTCAATCCACAACAGTGGTTTCGTAGCTGGGGGTGGGGTCCTTGGCCCCTCTAATATTTGTCGGATATTTTATGGCTATCAGGAGACTAGACCATCCATTTATTACAGTTTCTTATCGGATAATCCTACAAGGAGATGAAAAACTGTTGCACAACGTTAAGTAGCCTTACAAGAATTAAGGAAATTTTATGTTATCCAAAACTTAAAAAAAAATATCTGGGAGCAAAATGTCTCTTAAAAAGCCCACAACTCCACCGGAATGATCTATAAATGATCCTTCTACTACAATTGGCCAACGATACCACTGGTATTGACCCGCATGCTAAACGCCAAACTAAAACATGCTATTTGAAAGAATATTAGCTGAAAGAGAACTTTTACGTTAAACTGAAACATGAAATCATCAAGCTATTTTGAAAGGCAAACCATTGCGCAGCAAAATAGGTAAAATAATTAGTCAGAGATTGACCAGGCGGGAATCTCAATGCTGGGGCTCAATGGGCTTTAATGTTCGTATTGAAATTTAGGTAAAATAATGTTTGTTAACAATGAGAAAAGACAGGTCATAAACTGTTCAGTTGAGAAAGTGGATCCTATGCACCCAGGAATATAACCTGCCCATGTCAGAACAAAGCCAAACATTGAGAGGCAGATGAACTTCGCCTCGTTGAAGTTCTCTGGCAGTCGTCTGGCATTGTATGCCTCGTACGTACATAGTAAAGCGAGGATAATAATGTATGTGAGTTGAATGAGATGGAATGTAGCCGCGTGGTCACCGCAGAGCACGACAAACAGCATTTGAGTAGAGTGGGCTTGTTTGGTTGTAGCAGATAGCGGTTTAAGTACAACTCAAGCGATAGTTCCGGCAGCTGGAATTCATGCCATAATAAACGTCAACACAAACTGGACTGTGTTCCTGAGCAGCCGACTACGTTTTGCGAATCTCGATTTGGAGTTGAATACGCGAACGATACGGTCTGTTTTAAGGAACATAAATGACGTTATCACGGTGAAAAGAATTGAGAAAAGATATACTCGGGAAACGCAAGTCCATGACGTAGGTCGGCCATGGAAGAGTAGGGGGAAAAGGAAGATGAGGCCGTGGCAAATTAACTGAACTACGGACAGCTCGCGGTTGGACGCTTTTACGACGGCAGTTTGCGAGTATTTCCGAAATATGACGATCATAAAAACGATGAATACGAGACCTAGAAAACTTATGACCAGAAGCACGACGGACAGAATTGATCCCCATCTCAAATAATCTTCTTCAAGTTTCACACATTCGGTTCTTGGATCATTAGAAATACAGCCATTTGGGCACGGTTTGCAGTCGATATTTCCGACAGAATCCTTGTAAGAGCCATCCGGGCATTTCAAGCAATTCCAACAGCACTCAGTTTTTACGAAGTAAAATCCGGGTGTGCAGTGCTCTGAACAGCGAGAAACTGGGACAGACTTCTGGCCTGAGTTCCATTGGATTTTTCTCCATCCCATCGGCCAATCGAGACGAACTCTTTTAATTCTCCGTTTTTTTTGGAAGTTTTTAATAGCATAAGCGCCATATTCAGGGTCTCCCGTCTCCTTGAAAACTCCTCACCGAGAAACTGCTTGAAATTTGACTTTCTTGATATGGTACATTAATTCTCCTAACATTTGCTTATCAAAGGTAAGGTTCTTTTGGTTGGATGTTCTCATCCTGTGGAGACCGTGAGCTATTGTATATACAGCATCAATAACATTGGCATATTTATTTGGTGGCAATGAAGAAGCATTGGGAAGTTGATAGTTCGAGCAACTGCTTGGAGATTGAACACATTTATTGTCTATGAACGTGTCAGTCGACCAGTACTCTTTCAGCCAAGGATTGACGTCAGTATCCTTGGTCTTTGGCGTCAAATTTTCGAGATATTTCTCAAATTTAGGATTCTGTCCCCGGTAAGGCAAAACACCTAACATTCCGCCGATTGTTGTAAAATTTATCGCATTTTTACGTTGTAATTATCACTCCAGGACTCCGTCCCAATCCAAGTCACGTTAACTTATTTCCCTGCCGCTGCTTGGAGAAACGAAATTGCTTGAGGCCACGAACACCAAAGTATCACCACCGTTGATTTATCAGCCTCGTGTAGTTTCCGGACAATTTTTCTGAATCGCGTCGAGTTTCGTTTGGTAAACTAGTGGTAAACTTCACCTTCAGATGAGTCCTCAACGCGACCAGCCGTATGTCCAATTGCCGTATGACCAGACGTTGGAGACCGTATGTCCAATTAAACTGTTTTAATATGTCTGTTACTGCTTTAGCTTGGTAAATATCAGAAGGTATTGTCCACAGGAATGAAGGAAATCGAGTTGTGTCGCTCAGGCTTGGACTGGTTGACGAGTAGCTAATCTGGGGAATATTATCCACGGAGAAAATTGGCGAAACTGACGACGAAATTCGAGAGGTAGCGCCTTCAACGACAGCCTTTGTTCTCCAAAGTATGGTCTTGCCAAGTCGCGTCATCTAGAACTTTCATAGTACCCATCAACTTAATTTTAATTTTGACGGAAATAAATCGCAATACCTAATTTCCTGTCCTATTTTTAAATTTATTGGCTATCAAAAATTCATCGAGGGATAGTTAACTTGAAAATTGAAATTGTACGGAAAGGAGGTAATTTCTGGGGAACAAAGAATGTTTTTGGAGAGAAATTAGAAATCAAAGTCTTTTTTAAGGCAGCTAAATGAATCATACTTCAAAACATCTTTCAATAATTACGAGTAATAAGTAATTATGTTTTATTGCATTTGACATTTTCAGCGAGGCACCACACAGGGGATTAATGGTTTTTTCAATGTGATGATTCAACCTAATTATAGTGTAGTGCGAGCAAAGCTTTCGCCATTAAAACAAGCAGCCAATGTAATGATATTCAGCAGAATTTGAATTTCTATCGCAGGACTATCAGTCATCACCAGGGTCAATTGTTGAAAGCCTGGATGGCTTATCCGGTGGATAAGTCTTAGCGAGCGAGCAGCGTTATTCAAGCATTGAACAACTGAACTTAAATTTTATTGACGAAATTGGAAGACGTCCACTGGATAGTTCTATTCAGCGGATAAAATTTAAGTTTGGTTGTTCAGTAAATAAATAGCGCTGGCCACTTGTTCGGACTTATCCAGCGGATAAACTGTCCACGTTTTGAACAGCCGACTCCAGGTAAATAAGATAAATATCTGTAGCTAAATAAATGACTTGCCTTTAGGTAGAGATTCGATGTAATTTTAATTAATCTTTAGCTAGAAAAGGAGGAAATATGAGCGATCTTCAACAAAGGCCACTATTCTCTATTTATTAATAGGTGAAAAGGTTCATAATTTTTAACCATCCCCAATAGCCAGTTATCCACCGAAAAGTGCTATAATTCGGTGGGTCACATTTAAGTCCGGTTTCTCAAAGCATTGATGCTAAAATTGTGAGTCGATAGTAGTCAATTTATAATGCGTTAGCTCAATCACAATTTGATTACGTTGGTGAAGTGTAGGTCTCGACAGATTTTACCTCATCAGCTCGTTTAGAAGTGAGGATTATCCCTGTCTATGGCTAATCTGAGGTGGCTTGAAATAAGCATGGATGGAAAACTTTACATGACTACAATCTGGACTGTCTTTCTCAAAACAAAAAGTTTATTCAGAAGTGCTTGTTCACTATACGCTTGCTTGCATATTTGGCGAAGGAATAAAGGACAATTTCAAAAGAGACTATAACATCATGACCTTTGAGGCACTTGATATAAGCGATACAGCGTAGTAAAATTGCAATTATTACAGAGTGCTGGTACATTGTTCGACTTAGCAATTCAAGGTAAATATTCAGTGAGTGATTTTCAGACATCAGGGATTTCGGCAACTCGATTAGGAAGTCTAAGAAAACACGTCGTCAACGTTAAGAACAATGTGGCCCCACAATAAGATTTCTCTTCCAAAACAAAAGAAATAAATATTTTGTGGTCCCTCACGCCGTCCTTGCTCCGCATAAAACGTGAGGATGAGCCTTCCCACTTTTGCACGACTTTGCCAATACTTAAATCATATAGAGGTTTGGGCAGCATTTCTACGAAAAACGTTAATTAACTAGCTAGAATTGCTTGAAAGCGCTTACTAGAAAGAAAAAGAACATCTTGAACTAAGTTACTGAGGTTTGCTTCACGGCCGTAGAATTTAAAGCCCTTTACTTACTGGTGTCGGCTGTACACATTTCCCAAACTCTCTAGTATCTTAAAGTATTAGGAAATTTTTGCTGATCAAACTGTGGAACGCCAAGGACTCAGAAACACTCTGAGCTCCAGACGGGACTCGAACCCGCAACCTTCTGAATGCCAGCCAGACGCTCTAACCATTGAACCACAAGAACTCAGATGGCAGATTCACTAAAGATAACTGAAGATTCACCGACATCTAACGGCTTGCAGTCCAGCAAGTCGTTGCCGGCTGGCTCGTCCCAGGTTTAAATACCGAAAGTAATCTTGCTCTGCCATCTGAGTGGCTCAATGGTTAGAGCGTCTGGCTGGCATTCAGAAGGTTGCGGGTTCGAGTCCCGTCTGGAACTCAGAGTGTTTCTGAGTCTTTGGCGTTCCACAGTTTGATCAGCAAAAATTTCCTAATACTTTAACAGTATCAAACTGCAAAACTCATAATTCTCTAGTATCTTATTAACGAGGCCAGATTCCGTCATATCAAGTCTTGAAATTTGGTAATTAATGCGAATACTTAGCTGCCATGGTATCCTTCATTTCTGGCCAAGTAACCTGGTTCAGTGGCCTGGCCCTAGTTTGTTGTTGTCGATACAATGTCATCTAAGCCATTCTCCTTAGCAGTCTTATTGAACTTGGCCACTTTAATCGAACAGTTTTAATGATGGGGTCCGAAACTCAAATAGTACACATAAAATGTAGCTATTGTTTCAATCGAGAAGAAACTTCGTGTGTTTGTTAGGATATGATCGACTGACACTATTTCGGAATATGAATACTTGGAATAAAGCAGTATATCCGTTCGATCGAACAACTGTTATAATTCGAGAGTATTCTAGAATATTCCGAAATATGTTCCAAAATAGCTGTTCTGGAATATATTTCTATTCCCGAATAGAGCCAATCGAACGTACCCTTGATTGAAAACGAAGGTTCTCACGATGGCTCTGGAAATAGCATGGTCGACTGTTTATCGAACACCAGCGGACAGGGCATAAGGTTACTCATCTAACTCGGTCGCGTTGAGACAAAATGACTCTCCTATCTCCCAATCGATTTGTCCGACACTACGGATGAGGATCGGTCTTTTACGTGTAGTTCTAAAGTCGCGGCTCGGTGTACGGTGACTAGATATAGAGAGGTCTTCTAGCCGTAGTCGGGGTGGCTCCAGGGGAGAGCCGTCGGACTTCAAGTCTTTGGCTTGTCTTCACATTCCTCCAAGTCCCGTGCAGGCCTCGACGAAGGCTCCAAAGACGGAGGTTCTGATGATGGCTCCGTCGAAGGCTCGGTGAACGGCGTTGTCGACGATTTACGGGGTACCTGTGGATTGGGAGAAAGGTTTCTCATCTCACCAGGTCTAGCTGAAACAAACAGATTCCCGCGATTTTCGGTCGAGTCGTCCGTAAGGATGGACGAGGTTCGGTCTTTAACGCTGAGACCTAACGCTGCGGCTTGGTTTGCGTTCACTCGACAAAGAGATGTCTCCCTAGACGTAGTTGGGGTGGCTCCAAGGGAGAGCCGTCCGACTTCGTGCATGCATAAGTTCAGTGTAGCTTTACGAAACATTTCACGGCAATTATTCTGAGGATGAAAGAGGATGATGTTTAGTTTAGGTCCGTAAATTAGGATCAGTGTTATAGTATTCGTTAGCAAAGAGAACAGACAGGTCATAAACTGTCTAGTTGAGCCCGTTGATCCTATGTATCCAGGAATATAACCGACCCACAGTAGAACAAAGCCAAACATTGAAAAACAGATGAATTTCGCCTCGTTGAAGTTCTCTGGCAGTCGTCTGGCATTGTACGCCTCGTACGTACACAATAAAGCGAAGAGAAGAATGTAGGAGAGTTGAATGAGGTGAAGTCTGGTCGCGTGATCACCACAAAACACGACAAACTTGATTTCTGCGGAGTTGATTCGTTCGGTTGTAACGGACAGCGGTTTAAGTACAACCCAAGCGGTAGTTCCGGCAGCTGGAACACATACTATCACTAAAGTCATTATAAACTGGATTTTGTTACTCAGTAACTGGCTACGCTTTGTAAGCCTCGTTCTGGAGTTGAATATGCGGACGATACGGTCAGTTTTAAGGAACATAATTGAAGTTATCACGGTGAAAAGAACTGAGAAAAAATAAGCTTGGGAAACGCAAGTCACGGCTGTCGGTCGGCCACAGAAAAGTAGAGGGAGAATGAAGGCTAGGCCGTGGAAAATTAAGTGGACTAAAGATAGCTCGCGGTTGGACGCTTTCACGACGGCAGTTTGCGAGTATTTCCGAAATACGACGATCACAAAGAAAATGAGTACTAGGCCTAAAAAACTGACGACCAGAAGCAAGATGGATAGAACAGATCCCCATCTTAAATAATCTTCTTGAAGCTTCACACATTCGGTTTTTTCGTCATTCGAGATATATCCATTTGGGCATGGTTTGCAGTTGGTATTACCGATAGAATCCTTATAAGAGCCATCCGGACATTTCAGGCAATTCCAACAACACTTCACGTCAGTTTTTACGAAGTAAAATCCTGGTGGGCAATCCTCTGAACAGCGAGAAACTGGGATGGACTTCTGACCTGAGTTCCACTGGATTTTCACGTTTTTATCGAATTCTGTTTTCGATGTTTCTCCATCCCATCGGCCAATCGAGACGAACTCTTTCAATTCTCCGTTTTTTTGAAAGTTTTTAATAATATAAGCACCATATTCAGGGTCTCCCGTCTCCGTAAACTTGAAAACTCCTCTCCGAGAAAGTGCTTGAAATTTCACTTTCTTAATATGGTGCACTAATTCCTCTAACATTTGCTTATCAAAGGTAAGTTTCTTTTGGTTGGATGTTCTCATCCTGTGGAGACCGTGAGCTATTGCATATACAGCATCAATAACATTGGCATATTTATTTGGTGGCAATGAAGAAGCATTGGGAAGTTGATAGTTCGAGCAACTGCTTGGAGATTGAACACATTTATTGTCTATGAACGTGTCAGTCGACCAGTACTCTTTCAGCCAAGGATTGACGTCAGTATCCTTGGTCTTTGGCGTCAAATTCTCGAGATATTTCTCAAATTTTAGGTTCTTTCCCTGATAAGGCAAAACACCCAACATTCCACCTATGGTTGTGAAATTAATCACATTTTTTACGTTAGCATTATCAGTCCAGGACTCCGTTCCAATCCAAGTCACGTTAACTAATTTCCCTGTCGCAGCTTGAAGAAATATAATAGCTTGGGGCCACGAACACCAAAGAACCACCACCTTTGACTCTGCCTCCTGCAGTTTCCGAACAATTTCTTGTAAATCGCGTTGAGTTTCGATTAATGAACTACTGGTAAACTTCCCTTCTTCAGCGATACAAATGCCTTGCATCTTCAGATGAGTTCGTAATGCGACCAGACCGTTTCTACCATACTCATTATCAGAGACAACGATCGAGACGTATGTCCAGTTGAAATGTTTTAATATTTCTGCTATTACTTTGGCTTGGTAAATATCAGAAGATATTGTCCTCAGGAATGACCGAAATCGCGTTTTGTCACTCAGGCTTGGACTGGTAGATGAGTAGCTTATCTGTGGGATATTATCTACGGAGAATATAGGCGAGACTGAGGTCGAAATTCGAGAGGTGGCGCCTCCAACAACAGCTATCACTGGCGGGAAATTCGTCTTATTGGTATTGCACAAACACAGTGAACTGTTAATATTGTCTTTTCTAGCGACGTAAGGCAATGTTTGGTTCTCGTTTGGCGACAGCAAGAAGTCGATAGCAGTTCCAAGCGCTACGTCGACCTGACTGCAAGAATCTCGAATGTCATAGCTAAGCACCATGTCAGGCAGCAAGTCTCGATTTTCGTTGATTTCTCTAATGGCGAACATCATTGCTTCCACCCACATTATCCCGGCTTCGTTCAGTTTATGCTCATCGCCCGTATGTACTGGGATAAGTCCAGCGATAATGACGTCTCCTGTAAGGTTGGCCACTCTCTTCGGAGGGTTACAGATGCTAGCTACATTGGCCCAAACCAAGATAGCAAAAATCAATCCCACAAGCAAAGCCATTTGATGACTACTCCTCATAAACTTACCATTTACACAAATTTTATACGACAAAGACATACGACTAGGCTCACTTCGTATTTGTGGTAAATTGAATTAAACGTTTAATAATACGATCGTATGACGCCAAAACTGCACCACTCTCGATTGGCAATCCTGGTTTACCTTGCTTGTTTTTGGCATAGATCGTTTTTATCGGATTTGTCCTAGTCGTGCTTGGAGTGTCGGAAAATGACGATGGGAAGTTCGTTCGCGTTTATACACACTGGGATGACATCATCAAATACTTCCCACAACTTCCGCTTAGTTAATTTCGAGGAAGACCAACCTACACATAAGACAGTAAAAGTGACATTTCGAGCGAAGGCCTAGGTCGGAGTGAATCGTCTCCGACGAAGGTTTTCGCTCGAAACGTCACTTTTAGTTATCTTAAATTTTTGGCAATTCCCTGACCCTTTGAGCTTTATTCACGTTATTCAACACTGCCTACGCAGCATTCTACTTTCATATTCAAACATACCCTCCTTAATTTGATGACCCTCTTATCATCTAAAGTACTTAAAAGCTAGTAAGCCATCGGTATTGTACGTTCCTCCTACAAGTTATTGTATATTTAACTAAGAGCTTAACGAGCTCGTCTGACTGATCAAACACAAAGAGAACTTACATTAAAATTTTCAGTTATCCGAGCAACGATAACGACACTACTTCGCATGAAATTGGGATTAAGGAACAAAAAAAAAAACTTGTATTAGAAGTCAAGTTCGATAAGGTACAAAGAGGAACACAAGTGCTCACCCAATCCGAGTCAAAAGTTATTGCCGATTTCAAAATCTCGTTCTACCGCAAATTCCGGAGATCAAAGATGTTTAATCATATGCACTTCGTTAATTAACTCAGTTATTTTTAGCTCCTGGTTTGGATTGACGAAAATAAACGAATCGTTCGTACAAATTATTTCCATTTACAAGTCGAACCATTTACTAACTGCTGTATAACAGTTCGTCTATGCCTATTAGAGTACAGATATCACGATTAATCCTTCTACTTAGAAATCCAATTTTGGTTGTGGAATTGTTTTTCTCTCTAGTACAGAGTTGCCAGTTCGAGTCATTTAGACCTTTTACGTTACCCGTCTGTTTGATTTCAATGTTGAGTAAACTTGACTATACGCGATTCGAATAACAATATCCCACATTGATTTCCGTTCTATTTCAAAATTCATTGGCTAGCAATGATTTATTAAGGGAGAATTAACTTGAAAATTGGAAACGAAAATTTATCAATACAATACCAGATAAATAAAATAAATATCTGTTTCTTAACAAGTAGCCTGAAGTAGCTATTTAAGTGGGAATTTTCGGTCAAGCCAATGATTGAGGTTCATTCTAGAGTTTTGAGTGAAGTAAGCATGTTGAATAATATTTCAATATTACTTAGCTATTTTAACTCCTTCACTGCTATCACAATCCACCCAGGCAACATAATAAAAGTAAGTGAAATTGCATTTCCATAGTCACGGCACAAGTCATTCCAGCTCGGTTATTCGTTTTTGCATCACAGGACTGGATGATCAGGCCAGTCGTGGGTTCGAGTACCGCCGAGTTATAGCGCCAGATTGCCTTGTATACGACGGGTATTTCCTCCATTATCAACACTAACATATCCCTGGACAGTGACTCTTAATGCCAACATCACTCATTTGGTACTAAGGATTTTTGCTCGCAGACATTGGTCTCAGAAGTCGGGAGGGGAACTAAGTTGCCGACGTCTCCCCTAAAAAAGACGTTTGCACTCCCTTAAAATGTTTCCTCAACCTAAGGCGTTTCGTCTATATACTATTGCTCACACTAGTTCTAGAAATACATTAAAATTGCCCATAGTGCTCACATCCTCGATAGTGTCTGTTCTGAGAAAAAAGGGCCTTTTAGGAAACTAATGACGGCGTAAAAATGCACACATGATGTGCTCAAACAACCAGTTTGGATAAAGCACGCGACATTTCTTAAAGATCTACTCAAGGAATATTTGGCATTAACACTTAGTAACATGAAATGATATTGATGTAGGGTGAAGAAAATTGTCGAGTGATATATTAAAAATATATCACTCTGACACTCAAAAATTTCCTTCGCTCTACATCAATATAATTTTTCAAAGATCTACTAATTCAAAATCAAAGCTTACCTAATTGATAAGAGCTTATTGAATTTAAAAATTTTCCTGGATGCATGTCCTCGCATCTTTCAAGAGAGAAAGATTTACAGTGCAGTGGCTTCGTGGAACCTCTCTGACAGTGGGAGAAATTTTTTCAATTTACCGTACAAACAGATCTTTTAAGTGGGCGGTGCACTTATTTTAAGAGGCATTTCGTACCAGATATTTTTTGTCTAACTTTAGTAACCAAAAATCCTTTCAATACTAATATTACGAAAAAGAAAAGTAGTTTGCGTGGAAAATTTCGCTAAATAAAAACTAGGCCCTAGGTTCTAGTAGCTAAATGGTCTGAGCGTCAAACAAGAGTTTAAAAGGTTGCGGGTTCGACTCCCGTCTGTAGCTCAGAAATTATCGCAGTTGATAAGAACTTAAGTAGCGGGCAACTAAAAATATTAACACCAATCTGCAGTTTTTCGAAAAACCTGTCATGATCAAACTTGACGGAGTTCTCTAGGTTTTTTCCTCAAATCCTTCATTTCCCCTTAAAGAACATACATCGTCAACTTTCAACTATGCGATAAAATTTGTCGAAGAAAGTAAAAAATACTTAAAGTCGTCGAAGAATACACGTATGAAGTTGCTACAAAAAATGTCAAACCTCATATTTTGTAATCCAATTTACATAACCCAACAAAAAAAAATCGCACGAGCACTGACGCCTTGTCGTTATGTACCATGTGATAACCTGGGCCCAGTTGTTCAAAAGGCGACTAGGTTAATCCAGGATTAGTGAAAACTTTGTGGATGAAATATCCCTAATCTGGGGAAGGATTCTTAAATATTCTTGTACAGATATCATACAAATATAGAAGGGTGTTCTCCGAGAAAGTCTGAACATAAATAACTTGGCAGAACATACCAAAAGAAAAGCCGATTAAATTTTTAACCCAGGATTAGCGGTAATCGTCCTTTGAACAACTGGGCCCTGATCACTTCATACGAAACAGTGTAATTTTTACCGTCCGTTAAGCTACGTTTCCATTTCTATACGGAAATCGATTGACCAGGCGGAAAACGTGATCTCAAGAGGAGTATCAAAGCCCAGCATAATATATTTACGAAAGCCATTGAGTCGGACACAGAAATAAAATCATATTTAATAAAGTTCTAACGTTGCGTTGTTTTCGAATATTATGTTTTTGAATATTATGATTTTACTTCTGTGTCCGATTCGATGGCTTTCGTACAGATATTATGCTGGGCTTTGATATTCTTCTTGAGTATACGGATATGATCACAACACAAATTTGCATACGTATTACGAACACGGTTTTGGTGTTTCCCTGCATGCGGTTTCCAGAGAGATATTTCAGTTTTTTAAAGAGAATTTACCTGTAATTGCATACAGCTCCGGCTAGATTGCCCCATGATCCGATTATTAAAATCGTGTCCATAACCCATATTTGCATTCGTGTCCATATATATACATATATATATATATATATATATATATATATATATATACACATATATAGGGGGTAGGGTTGAGGTCTGGTGCTACAACGTCCTGCTCCCCCTAAGGAAAGTGATGCGAAACACATAGCATTTCCTTCCAGGTGCAGTGATCGCCGCGGGACCCCTGTCTGACGGCAGGAGGTCCCTGCATATGGCCTCTGCTGCATTACTGTGCCCGTAGCAACGCCTTCCCGTGGCGCCCCTGTTTTCACTGAGCTTGCTACGTCATGGCGCGACCGAGTACCCGACGGTATAACCGGGCCAGGGTGGATGGCTGGCCCCCTTGACGTGCGGCACCATGGCCCGCCGTCGTGTGGAATATGCCCTAGTGCCCACGCACCAGCCATCCAGGTATGGGCAAATAGTGAAGACTGGAAAACCCAACGGCGGATCAGGCGGATGAGGTTCTCCCCAACGGCTGTGAAGGCGGATGAGGTCGCCAACCCGAGAAGGAAAACTCCTAACCCATGGAAGTGCCTAGGCGTGCTGGACAGTCTCGGAGCGTGAAGACCCTGGGTCCATAGACGTCCGAACTCCCTGCAGCCATGTTCCAACCATGGAAAAATGGTCCCACTGCCTTGTGGGCATCCTCGGGAGAGGTAAAGGCTAAGGAGTAAACCCTACACAAATCCGGAGTGGAGCCCCTAAGGCGGTTGGACGGCCTTCTGCGTCGCCTTCCGGCAACTCCTGCAGCTGCGCTGGTACCAACTGTATCGGTTCATCCCTTCCGTTGGAGCCCACCAGCAACGCCGAGAGGGGGAACTTGTCATCCGGGCAGCCCAGGTTCTCCATATCACCTGCCCAGGCTCGTAGCGCCCTGGAGAGATGCAACTCTACCACATAGCGCTACACCATCGTCTCTCGAGACGGACGGCGGCCGACGACGACATATATATATCGTTCAAAAAACCAACCCCTTTGCCAGTTTACAAGCATTTATATATCTTTCAAAAATAAACTTTATTAAAATCTTTACCTTTCCGGGTCCGACCCCTTTCTCAAAAGTCACAAACAACAGAAATTGGTCCCGATTTATACAAAATCTAGTCATCCATTATTCAAAAAAGGTCTCTCCAGTTCAATCCCTCCGGAATAAAAGTATTAAGTTTGTATACCCAATACCCTTCTCTCATTGTCAGCTCATTTACATTCGTTTTAGCAATCACCTTAACCCTTAAATCATCCAATCTACAATGTTCCGATTCAAAAAAATGAGCATATAAATGTTCCCCTACTATACCTCTTTGTCCCTTCGCATATCTATTAAGGCTACTCCTTTTTTCTTTTTTTACTCTCTTTTATGATTTGTTCATAGCTATTTATATTAGAATTTTGAGCTGGGCTCTAATATTCATACTTAGGATGAAGTTTTAATTGAGTTCCTTGAACAGTGGATGAGTTATAACGTTAAAACAAGTTCACGGCAACCAGGTGAAAGATCAGACATACTAAATGCTAGTCTGGTTTGTAAATTTGATGGACGTAACTTAAAGAAATTACAGTTCACGAGCCAACGTTTCGACACTCCGGTCTAGTGTCTTCATCAGGGGTGATCTAAGCGTCGTAACGAGTTCCTTTTATGCTCAACTTTGAATGATGATCTCATCTATTAATTAGATGCAGATAGTCATCCGGCAGGAGACCTCCGTCGTCACGGTTCAAAGGAGCGTGGGCGCCGTTAATGTGCCTAGCTTCCAAACAACGTCTTTGGTGGTATCTGCGATTTGTTGTGATAATTTTAGCCTTATCCCAAACCAATCGCACGATTAGTTTGGCACGCGTGTTCCAACAAGGCAGAATTATCCCTCTAGAAAAAGAATACTGCCTTTTGGTGCTCTTCTAAGCGTGTTCCAAACTGACATTTAGTTTGTCCGATGTACTGCTTATCACAATCATTGCACGAGATAGAATATACAGCGTCCGTCCTTTGCTCTTTCGCCACAGGATCCTTAGGTTTCGCAAAAATATGACCCAATGCCAAATAAGGTTTTTGGGCAACTTTGAAGTTGTAACTACATAAGATTCTCTTGATTGGCTCCGTGAGACCGCGAACATACGGAACAATCATGAAACCCATTTGCGAGAAAAATATGGTCAAAATGTTGTTACGAGAGTCCGTTGGCTCGTTAACATCAGAGTGCGTATTGCTAAGTATCGCAGTCATTTGTATTTTAATCATCGGTGTAAAGACAACAAGGTTCTTCCATTGAGTTTGCGACTCAAGCCTCCTGTAAGGAATGTTAAAAGATACAAGCTCATGGAAAACAATGGTTTTTCTTTCCTGAGATTACGTATAGATCAGTGCCATCATTTTATACGGAGTTTGTCTTCTTTGTTCTCTCGTTCACTCAGTGAACTTTCTGATTTGATTGATACCTCTGAAGTCCATTGGACAGAAGAGGTTTGTTGTTCGAAAGACCAACCAGAGTCATTCAAACAGAGAGCAAGACATGACAAGAAGTTGCGCCTTTTGTTATACAAGTCCCGTCCTAACTTGTTAGGTTCGAACTTGGCAAAACAAGAAGAATTTTTCTTTGATTTATTTGTTCGGCTCTTGGCTTATGCTTGGACTATGATCTTATGCTTACGACGATCCTTATGCCGCAGCCTTGACTTTATTCCTTTATTTTGCCTTTTGTTTTGCCCTTATGTTTGTGTTTATGCTCACGTGTAAACCAAGCGTTACGACGTTTGTTTTGGCACAACTTTATAAAGTCATTGTCACAACTCGGACACTCGTCACAAGTTTTCATCGACATAGCTTAAAGTTTTCCTTTCTTCTTTCCATTACTCACAGTTACTCAGAACTTTTCATCGCCAAACAGTGTCGATATTTGGAAAATAAGCAATGATTCCGACCAAGTTTCACAAGCCGGCAAGAAAAAAAAGGTATGCACTGCATACATGCGTCTGCTGTTTTGGCCATGGTGAGAAGTGACAGAGATATCGTACGAAATTCACTAACTGTTGAGTGTTCTTTCAATGATATATATACTTCTCATATTGCACTGATTTTCGGATAACTAGTTGGCTAACATGCACCAAGTATCCTATACCTACCATCGATTATTTATGGTATAGGGTAAATGAAAATCTTTGGTTGATTTTGTTATTGGTTGGTTACAGTGACAGTTTAAGTACTATTTACAAAATGAGTGCCCGTTCTGTATAGGGGTATAAAGTCATGAGGCGAAGCTGAGTGTGTTCCGATACAGAACAGACGTAAGTGACTTCAAAAACGTCCCCTATTACTACATTTGACATTAATATTGAGTAGAAAGAAATATTAAAACAAGTTATATATTACTGTAAAATTTCAATTTGAGTTTGGGAAAGCCGATCCAAAACTTGTTGGTAGATACACTGATGTATGTAAAAGTGATACAGAACTGATATTCATTTAGTCAGTTCTGTATCGGAGTATACAGAAATTGATTAAACCTTAATTTCTTTTCAATTTTCTCAGGAATTGTTGACGAGTTTTAGAATACCATCGTACAACTCTGCTACTGATTTATGAAAATTTTAGAAAAATTTCAGTAACTGAGATGAGGATTCCATTAGTTTCTTTCTAGTTACAGATGTGATTGCTAATGCTGTAACAAGGGATTTCGACGAGCTTCATGGAGCCCTACAATGACAAACAAAATGACCCTTTCTGCCGGAGAAATTTCTCCTCTAAGGAAAGTGTTTTGTAGCACTATCACAGGACTAAAAATTCCTCAAAAATTCCTTGCGTCCGCCTGTACCGTCAGTACACAACTCTTGTTTTTTTTTTCTTTTTCAACTCTTGCTTTTTGGTTTTCAAGAGTGCTCTCGTTTTCTGACTTTTGTTATGTCAATTTCTCACCTAAACCCGACGGTCTACAGTATTTTCCAACAACTTTTGTCTTATTCCATTACGGCAATAGGAACAGCGTTTCTTTTACCGGCCATTGTAGCAATTCTTATTTCTTATTTTATTATAGCTTCGAATATGAATATCAGTACGAGATTCGTCATTTACCCGCCATTTGCTTTCGTCATTACTTGTTAACGCGAGAACGAAAACTGTTTTGCCGTTTTCATAATATGCGATTGAGGTATATGATGACGTCATATCAGGAAAAGTAAATCAACCATTTTTACATCTCCCATAATACAGTTTTTTTAGGAGTTTTGAAGTTCATTATAGCATGCTAACTGGTCAAATGAACTGGAAATCTTTTGCTTTCATGCAAGGTACCCCCAAAACGAACTGTATCATAGCAGATACGAAAGTGATTGGTAAATTAAAGATTTTGTCGTGGTGACAAATTTGAGTATAGCTAAGTGAAACGCCTTTACCATGGTGAATGGCAATGTTGGATGGTTCGAATAAGAACTTTTTGAAACCTAGCGGAGTCAGTAAATCAAAATCTAAATCCAAATCTTTAATCCAAATCTGTCTTAGTTCTGACGCTGGGTTTCAAAAGGTTCTTATTAGAACTATCCAACATTGCCATTCACCATGGTAAATGCGTTTCACATAGCTAGATTCCAATTTGATTGGTAAATCTAAAATTGGGTATTTTACCGAATATTGCCGAAATCACTTAAAACATTGAATCTGGGTATAGCGTATGGTGTGAATTTAAAAAGTTACCATGGTAACAGATCTGGGACCACACCACTTAGCTTGCAGAACGAAATGACGTTCTCTTTGTGGTGTGATAGCAAAATGAAGGAAACAAAGTAAAACATAAGGGTTTCCAATAACTTTATCAAGTAGAAATATATCGTCTACTGTCATATGTATTGCGTGCCAAAGCAGAATCCATCGAATCCAGCTGTGAAAACGGAAATGTCTGGTTTCTCATCCGTTACCTAGCTATCAATATAATTGGATGCTTGCTCTTTCACTTTGTGAACCGTATCCACATACGAAGCCTTAAGTGACTTAACGAAATACGTAAATCGCATGGATTTTTCGTGATCCTGTTTTTCACGTTATGAAATTGTTTAAGTATTACGAATAACTAGAGAACTCAAGAACGAAAATTGAAAAGAAAGGATTGTCAACGCCGTTCCCTATTAATTTACACATCCTTTCCATAAAAATTGGCAAATTTTTGAGGTTGTAAAAAATTTGTATAAAGACTTCAAATTTGTCCAACATTACTTAGGGTGCTTTTGGGGTACTGCCAATCCCAAATGAGAAATAATTTTGAAGTTTGTAAACAAATTTCCCAAGTAGCTAATCATGAGTCTCATCATCAAGATCATATCAATTGCATCTCATTACGATGAAATAGAAACAGTCCACCAACATGCATTGATTCTTAAGAGCAATATCCATGATTTAATCTGAGTGTTTGCAGTTGTTTGATTGTTCATAGACAATCAGAATCCATTGCCAGTCGTCCATTTGAGAAAATATAAGACAAAACATAACCTGAAAGAAAATAAACATCTTGTGAATAACTCAAGATATGAGCTTAAAGACAAGACAAAAGTGTAGCGATAATATTTTGACTTTACTGCAAAGCCTTCGTCAGATCAACTAATTACACAGAGGATCGTACATACTCTGTGTAATTAGTTGATCTGACGAAGGCTTTGCAATAAAATAGAAATATTATTGCTACACGTTTGTCTTGTTTTTAAGCTCATATCTTGAGTTATTCACAAGATGCTTATTTTCGGGATATGTTTTGTCTCATATTAACAATCAATGTAGCCAAGTTTTTCCGAATTATGGCAGTCCAGATGCGCTACGTCAAAAAGAATAAAAACATTCACGTACGAGTTAAGTTCTGTTTTGTTTTTTTTTTGTTCTCGAGAAACTTGTCAAAGGAAGAAAGAATCACTCTTCTCCTCTTTCTACCAAGTATTAATATGAAGTGATCATCATTTTCCTGTATTGAAATTTATAAAATGTTTAACTTGTGAAAACATAATCATGGGTACTAGGCTCACCTTCTTCCAACACCTAAATTTACCAGAATTATCTGGCGCAAAATTGACGTGAACAATTGAGCCTCTCTATCCACTTGTTTGAAAATATAATATAAAACTACGGATGAAATCGAAATGAATGAAAATAAAAAAACGTGAATGAACATGATTTATTAAAAATTGGGTGTTTAATAATAGAATATTTGAGTTGAATTGGTGAAATGAGAATGGTGTAGGTGTGTAGAAAGAATTAGGGATAAGAAGGATCTAGGAGTTGACAGGAAGAGAGAAGTGAAGAGAAGACATGGTGGAGAATTGCAAAACCCGGGGGTGCGGTAAACGCGAAAGATAAATGGTCAGGATGAATTCAGAAGAAGTCCGCCACCGTGACGAGGTAGTCCCTTGTTTTTTTTTAAAAAAACGGTAACCATGAATCTTCAGGTTCCAAGCATGACTAGGAAGGCACGTTTCCAACCCACTAGCAGGTCTTAAAATATTACCCAAATGTACCAAAATTATCTGGCGTAAAATTGTCGTGAACAATTGAGCCTCTCTATCCCAAGTGCTAACTTTTTAAAGAGTTTATATGCAGGAGGACAGGCTCTCGATGGTGCTAAGGTCACCCTCTGCCCTAAGCGAAAACAACTATACCAATTTTATCAGAAGAAAAATTGTTTTTTTGGCAAATGAGTTACTCCCAGAATGGTCAACTTTTCAAAGCGTTTATTGGAAAAAAATGATGTCTTAGAGACATCATCACACCCTCACCCAAGCCAACTTTATCGAACTCAGCGTTTATGCGGAGAAAATTTGTCAATGTTAGAAAGGTTGCCTTCTTATAGAAAACTTTACCAAAGGTTGATGTGAAGTTGTCCTTAGTAATAACGTTACTCTCACCACAGAACCAACTTTCGAGATCTTATTTAATCACATTTCCGTGACTCCTTAGGACCTTGTACGTACTATACTTCCAGGCTTTTCCTCTCTAACCTCACACGTCTTCAGTATCTGCAAAAATATCAAGTGTTTCTTTCCTTTTTTTCCCAGTATTTTCTATCGAGTTATTTTTAGTAGAATCAACAAGGTCGCTCGTGCTGTATCTCTCTTGCGCCTTTTTCCAAATGATAGCTTTTGATTTTTGCGAAATCATATCTATCGACTTCACTCCACCATAGCCAAGGCCACAGCCAGTTTCACGTAACGTCGCAATCACCTTAAAAATTAACCGAATAAGCGCAACAATTAAAGTGTATATGAATTGAAAATTAAGATCTTCTCATGTGAAAGAACTCTTGAAATTATAGCGCAACATCTTTTACACTTTTTACATTTTCACTTGAGATACACTTTGAATACTCCTGCATAGAATATAGATTTCCACAATGCAACACGTGCAACCTCTTTGAATATGAAAATTTCAAGTGAATCATCAAACTGGAAAAAACGAAAGAAGAAAGGGAGTAATCGAGGGACTGAGAAGGTAGAGACGGATAAAAATGGGTCAAAAATAGGGGGTATCAGAATTATCCAGAAGGCATGTTGGTACACGAAACATGTATTTCACATATAAAATGGAATGTTCAAGAAAATTAATTTCGCGAGAGAAAATTTGATTTCACATGTTGAATCGAAACATTATTGCATATGGATATACTACTTTCACCTGTGAAATGGCAAGTGAATTTTTTGTTAGGGCTTATACTTTCCGAAGTACCCTACTGACACCATGAATACTTCCGTAGCATCTTCTCCGTGAATAAATTCGTAGGGTTAGCCAGTATAAAAATAGCAGACGTACGTTGGCTTAAAAAAATGTGAACGCATGTTACAGAAGTTACGGTCGATGAACCAAGGTTTCGACAAGTTGACCTAAAGTTTTCATCAGAGCTGATCGTGTGGGGATGAGATATATTCCCTTACAGAACTGTTGATAACGTCATTAGAGTGTCAATCCGAGTGAAGCAGTAACTTTTCAAGTTACGTTCAAAACTTTTCACGCCAGAGTAGCGTCAAACTATACGTGATTCTTCATCTGGCAGGGTTGCGAATTTAATCGTCTACTTTCGAAGATTGCCATTCTCATGACTCTGGTTCCGTTTGACACTTACTGTCCGGTTGACACTTACTGGTTCCGTTCTTCCGGTTTTTCTTTTCCCCAGTCCCTCCCCATCTGTCCAACCCATCTTTTCAAGCATAAGGCGTCCTTTGTTTTCACTTTTAATAGGCCTAGAAAAATGACAAAACAACAAAGAATGAAAGATGAAGTGGGTAATAATCGTACGCTGCTGTAAGACACAGTTAATCAGTTGACAGGTCTTATTAACTTTAAACTGGTTTAGCTTTTCTTTTATGCTTATAGTTATATCTAACCAGACGAAAAGCCAAATCAACAACCTTGCAGGAAACTGCAATTAGGATACAATCCTTTGGTTTAAAGTCGATGAACACAATTGCGCCAGTTTTACACATCTATATTGCTTTTCCTGGACATAACTTCCAAGTGGTTACAGCCCATACCACCAAATTTAGCAGAGTAGACTGTTATATTACTCGTGGTCTTGTTGACGTTTTGCTCTAATGATACCATTTCTCAAGACAGTTCCAGAAAGCTGCGACGTTGACCCCAGTAGACAACGTTCTTCATATTGCCAGGCAGTGAAGCCAACCGCACATGATAAACACAGAGTGTTGTCTTTGTTTCTTAAACATGTCCAAGAAAATTCAGTAGGAAATGTTGGTTAATATTTTAATAGCAGCGAGAATATTCTAGGAACCATTAATTATTCATTTCTTATGTTTTGGATGAGAAATGTTATTCTTTGAGGTCGGCTCGTCCAACATATACTTTTTTAACACAGCCAAGTTTTACTACACTGTCCATTGTCAGATAGGGTAGATACTATCATAAAATGGTAGAACAGATTTTCCTTACTTAAACACTGAAGCCGGCGAGTCATTCAGCTCATTACTGGGAGTGTCACTTCCAACTTTACTTCGCCTGGAAAATGAATTAAAAAAGAAAAGCTAATGTACCGAGACTATGTGGTCATTAAACGGTCTAGTTAATTTTATCAGTTTAATTTTATTGTTATTATTAATGTTAATTTTACCCACTTGAAGGCAAAGTTTCGAGTCCACACGTAGCCAATTAATACCTATCCTTTAATACTTATCCTACAATTGATACTAATCCTTATTTTTTCAGTCTCTAGATCACGTCTGTACGTACCTCGCATCTGGTTGATATACTGAGTCGCAGTATCAGATTGAATTTGTCGATTCTACCGAAATTAACTTTGATTTTTTATGTGAGTACCAAGAGCGTAATCTCATTACGAGTTCATGATGGCTGACGATGGATAAAAAAGGGACATTCATGAAAGATTACCATGCACCTTTACACAACCTGAAAGTGCTTATCATCTCAAAAACTTCCTAGTTTCATTTGAAAGGGCCTTTATTATAATGGAGAATGGCGTTGAAAGTTCTTTGGAATCTGTTGGCGTTTTTGAGTTATCGAGATTTTCATGATATGCAAATGAGGCATATGATGACATCAAAACAGGGAAAGCAGTATCGTGACACACCTAAAATTACGTATTTCGTCGAAGCCATTGACCGAAATTACTTAAAACTTTGTACCTTGATATAGTACCCAAAATTAAAGAATAAGTATCAATTTATAATGTTGCCATGGTGATAGATTAGGAACCAGACATTTTAGTTTGGAAAACGAAATACTGTTCTTTTAACAATGTGTAGAAGAAATTAAGACTTCGAGGGAAACACGAGCATTTCCATCAACTTTATCAACGATAAACATAGGCTGAACTGAAGGAAGAGGTCTGGTTCCTAATCTGTTACCAGTGCAACAAGATAAGTGATACTTATTATTTGTTTTGTAGCATATTCACGTACAAAGTCTTGAGCGATTTCAATAGATAACTTTGACAAAATACGTAACTTTAGATTTATCACGATACTTCTTTTCCTGATTTGACGTCATCATATGGCTCATTTACACAATTTATTATCAAAAGCAGGACAACTCGAGAAGGCTAACGGATATGAACAAACTTTCAACGTCATTCTCTATTATTTTACACGTCCTTTCAAATAAAACTAGGAAGTTCTAGAGGTGATAGGCACTTGCCAAGTTAAGGGAGTGTCGACTTGAACATTGTACACTAGCATTCCTGTACGTTACCTAACTTGAGCTCTATCTTTGTATTTTCCTCCAGTATTTGATGCGATTTCCGAGTTCACTTCGTGGTCACTATTCTGAGATATATTAAATCATTAATCAGTTTTATAGTTTTTCATAGCGTGACTAAAAATCGTAAATACACCAACAGTATGGAAGCAATGGGAAGAAAAGTTACAAAAATGGACTGATTCTTTTTGTAACATGCGTACAACTTGCGGAAGTAACAACCGGACCGTCAATACGCAAGAAAATAAGCCCAGGGTAAAATAGGCGATGAATTTATTCGGGCTTTCAACACAATGTAGAATTGTGAACAACAACAAAAGCTCCATTAAGATACACTCCTATATTCCAAGTTGGTACTTGAAGCTTAACTCCTTCTTCTCCGTACAGGTCCTCAGTGACCTATGGAGACTTTAGCATTTGACTCTGGTTAACGTCAGACGATTTTACTCGTCACAGGGAAAGTCCTCGGACAGAAAAGAGTTAACCAGGGTTTAAAACCAATGTTCGTAACTCCTTCCTGTCCGTACAGGTCCTCTTTGCCCTATGGAGACTTTAGTATTGTACTTTGGCTGACGCCAGACGATTTTGCTCGCAAGGAGAAAGTCCTCGGACAGGAAAGGGTCAATTTGATCATTACATGTAATGAGTAGTAGAGCAACCAGGGGAAAACACCCCCCGTCAATGGTGGAACGAATTCTTTGAACATCATGCATTCTTGGAGAGTTTATACACGGAGCGAGAGGAAACACACCCGTTAAACAGCATTCTCGTGTAACGGAGCACGGCACGCTCGTTAACAGTAAACGTGACTCGAAATATGAAGTTAAAACCAAAGCTTTATATTTTCCAGTTATCAGCCAAAAGTCAATTTAGAGGCTAAACACCTTAGTAGACACGGTACTCACTAAGTGAAAAGAAGCAGATTACCCATATAAGCCATATATAGTTCAACCTCGTGGATTCAACATATCATAGTTTAACTGCTATTCATAACAGAAAATGCAAGTGAATTCGATATCCAACATCAACCAATGAGATTCTTGAAGTGTTTTGAATATAAAATGACTGAGCTACTCAGCCTCAACTTATGCCCTCGTTCCGTGTTTAAATTGAAACTTGGCCAAGGGAGGTCGCTCCGGGACTTCCAAATCAGTATAGACAAGCAACTTTTTTTGCTTTGCACTTCCCATCCAGAAATCCTGGGAGCCCCAGGTAACGGGACATAGCGCTATCACAGCTGAACCATACATTTTTATCACAGTCACTTTTTAGCATTTTGTGATGGCCATCTGATAGGTTACATAGCGCTTTTGAAGTATCTTTCTTACCTGGAGCATGTAACGTTTCTTCAACCTCTTCAATTCCTTCTTTCTTCGAGCGTTTGAGTCCGTATCTGTGCTCGTTGTCACGACCCTGGTAATCTGTACTAAGAAAGTAAACAATATTTTCCAACAATACGATGCAAGTTCTCCAGTAATTGAGATCCTAGTGTGAGACGTAAGCCCCTTAAATAAACGATGGATGAGTAGAATACGAGGTTCTTTTCCCGGCGTTCTCTCCCGAGGTCCTTTTTCTCCTAGTGCAATGAGGGAGGGCATGTTCTCACTGCGGTCCTTAAATCCACCCCCCCCCTCAAACTTTATTTGACGTTCATGACAGCACAGGGTTACCACATATTTTGAAGCTTGGCACAGCAGAGCAGTGAGCTCGGAACAGATCACTCACGTGATGTAACGCTCGACAGTTTGATATACCTTCATCTTCTATTTCTTTTGCCTTCAGTTGTGCTTGCACCTGGCCGGGTTCACATTCATCGCAGGTCTCATTTCCCGGGTGAATATGTAGCAGGAACGAAGTGCCACCAAGCCTCAACTGCTCACCGTGCGCCAATCCACGAGGCTCACTGGCGACCTTACTCTGCGAAAATGGGGGAAAAAATCCAAACATGTAAAATACTTGAAATGATTAATTTTCTTAAAAGACATTCAGTAAAGAACGAAGTGGTCATGCTTTGATAGTAATTAGTTTAATCAGGTGGTCATGTTAGTTGGTTAGTTCGTTATTTCAGTTTCACATTTTTTTTTATTTTGGAAGTTCAGTCAATGTAAATAATACAGTGATGTTTTGTTTTTCCAAAACTTTAAATTAAATATGATTTATTGCCCAAATCTTCTCAAATCTTCTTAGTCAACAAATATTTCTGCACCACTAGAAATGATTGGGGCGAGTTGCTTTTGATGTCATTTGAGGCAGGCTGGCTATAAAGTGCACAGGAAAGTCTCTCCTAAATGACGTCACAACTAGGGCTTAGACTCCTCAAACAAGCTGTCGGTTTGTACATTATCAGAAGCACAATTTGCACGTTTTTCCTTGCTTCAGCAACAGATATACTGAAAACAAAAAGAGCTAGTTAAATTCTGTGAATGGAAATCTTGTTGCTAAACCATCGTCTGTTAAACTCTACCCCAAAAGATAGGGCTGGATACGTGCTTTAAATTGATATGCGACAAGCTAAATCTATTTTAATTCCCTCCACCAACAATTCTACTCCAAATTGTAAATGTCTCGTTATTTTTCTGGTCAGAAGCTTGAACGAAGTAAACAAACGAACGAACGGACGAACGAAAGAACGAACGAAAGAACGAACGAACCAACGAACGAACGAACAAACGAACGAAAGAACGAACAGACAAATAATGGAACGAACGGACATGGGATATATATACATAAGAATAAAAGGAGATGAATAAAGACAGGGTCCGACAAATTCACTCACTCGAAACTTAAAGAATGCATTCAATCTGTCTTCCTCTGTTCACAAACTTCTTACAACTCCTGTCAAGAACTTTAAACCTACCTCACTCAGTCGTGTTCCATTCACGAATGTACCATTCTGACTGCCAAGATCAGTGAGAAAATACTGATGGCTTTCGTTATCGTAGTGAATTTTAGCGTGTTCCTAAAGTTGGATTTAAAAAAATGCAGCTGTGACGTCCGAAAAACCGAAGAGCATTTCGGTACTGGCCACTAGTAATAGCACGTTCATTATCCGGGATGGATTCATCTTCGGAGGAGCCTTCACGTCTTAAAATGACGAAGGAGAAATGTCTGTCTTTGTCTTAGTAAGGGCGGGAAAATGGTAAAAAATGGAAAGTAACTTCGTTTACTTAACATCATCCCAATAACAGCTGGAATTTGAGCTCAAGCTAGTACGGTACTGACGTTAAAAAAAGTAGCTTAGGTTATAATATCTGAGTAGAACGACACATTGATGTTGTGATGAATTGCAGATTAATTTTGTCACCTGCAAAATTTACTCCCAGTAACTCGAACCAGTTTGTTCACATTTAAAAAAAGAATGGCAGAGTTTTTCGTTCTTAGTTCAGAAATAGCCGTGAAACCGTGGAAATGTTCTCGACGACGTACTATGCGGTGCTAGAACTTTTAAATAGCAGATTTTAAATACTCAGGAAATCATAAAATATGGAATTATGATGATGTTAAATGTTACTCCGAGTAACAAACCATACCGGACAAGTAGAGAAAACTCTACTTGACCCAGCAGGGATTCGAACCCGCGACCTTCGGTTTACTTGGCCGACGCTCCACCAACTGAGCTAAATCAGATAGGATTTAAATGTCCCGATATGGAAGAAACTAGTATATGTTTAGAAATATCAAGAGCCCAAGTGAGATCATTTCGCGACCAGCTCCCAACTTGACCTGTAGCTCAGTTGGTAAAGCGTCGGACTAGTAAACCGAAGGTCGCGGGCTCGAATCCCTGCCCGGCCAAGTAGAGTTTTCTCTACTTCGCCGGTATTGTTCATCACTTGGAGTAACATTTAACGTCATTATTCTCTACCTGATTTCATTCGTTTACTTAAGCTATGGAATTATGACTTTTGAAAGGCTCTGACTGGCCAGACGATCTTTCTCATTTATGGAGAAAACCGTATCAACGTTCTGATTGGCTAACGGTTTTCCCGCCCCAACAATGAGTTCGGAAAGTTAATCTAAGCCAACGAGTTCAATGCTTCGGCAACTGTATAAGTTATGAAGGAACAGTACAGGCAAAGTACATGTAACTTCATTACGAATAATTCTAAAGGAACTAATGGAGAGCAATTTTGACGAAGGAAATCGGTTTGTAAATGTAATAAGGTAACAGTATCGTTAATTGAGTAACTGGGTTTGGTGTTCTCCAAATAATTAACTTAAAAACCTCACTACTGATATAATAAACAAATTACGTCATGGTAGATGCTTCGTACGATTTATTTTAACTCGTTGGGATTTACCCCACTCGCTAGTACCTTGCTCGTTCGGTTTATAGTACCTCGCAACTCGCGAATAAAAACTGTACGCACGCATTTCCCATGTTTCGTCTATTGTCTTTCACACGTGGTTATCACGGGGCTCATATGTGGTTAACATGAGGCTCGCATGTGGTTATCATGTGGCTCCCATGTGGTTTTCATGTGGCTCCCATGTGGTTCACATGCGGTTATCGTGTGGCTCACATGTGGTTATGTGGCTCACATGTGGTTAACATGTGGTTCACATGTTATTACATGTGAAACAACTTCACGTGTCCAAATACTCATGCAAAATCTGGCAGGTAGGATTTTGTTATGGGACGATCCCCATTTTTTCTACTTTCTGAAAGGTCTGACATCGGTAAATTTCATTCCCATAAAGGCCGAGTGCTAATCCTGACAATGGTTTGGTGCTAGAGCTGGTGGACATATTATTCGGTTGCACACGATATTACCTTTCCTTTTGGTGCTTTTACCCATAAAAGTACTGGTGCTGATACAGATGCTAAAACTGGTATTGGTGTTAAAACTGGTATTGGTGCCAATACTGGTACTGATGGTAATTCTGATACTACAACTCATGGACACTGGTGCTGCAGATAGCAATGACAACATTACATGGCATTACATGACATTACAAACATTACATGACATTACAAACATTACATGACATTACAAACGAATGTCAAATCGCAATTCAAATTCGTTCAACATTAAAGTAAATAGTTTGAACAATGTTGAACGTAACATATTGAACTCGTTAGGCTTTCATCTCGCAATCGTATTCCATGATGTTGTAAGGTCTTGAACGGCCTCTGATTTCCAACAAACATTTGATGCAATTCCGTTCAACATTTCTTTGGTTCTCTGGCGTGTACAGTAATCTTGATCTCGTTTGGCCGTGCACTTCAACATCGTTGCACTCGGACACGGTGCAGCAAGTCGTCTCAGGCGAAAACAAAGGATTCTTACTCCGGATACCCGTGGTAGCCCGAGTCTAGGTCTCGGCTCCGTTTCTTCATTATTTTGATTTCTTTTTTTGCTTAAAATTTGCGAGCATTATTCGTCGCAGGTCCCTAATTCCCACAGTTCGAGTCTACATCACGAAACATGTTGCATTCGTTCGACCACCCAACATTATGCAACGTTGAATTGAACTATGTTGAATAATGCTACATACGTTTAGCCAGAGTTTTAAGAAAATTTTATGGCTAAGGATTTAATAATAAATATACCCTTCAATCTAATTGCGATTTTGGTTATTGCCTATCACATTCTAAGGCTTGAATTGAATTTTACACCTTTCCAGTGGGATTTTGAGATGCGTAAGTTTCAACAAATTTGCGATTCATGCAACTATGTTTTCCAGTTTCAAAACAATTTTCTGCCTGAAGAATCAAAACGCACTCATTTTAGACACAATATAGACTGCCAGAAAAGGTTAAAAAAAGCTTATGGAATTATTCATCATTGAGAAACGAAATATCAGACATAGTACTACAAAAGCACCGATCTTCTATAGCAGCAAAGCTGCCAAACTGCGCAACAATCTTTCACATCAGTTAAACTGTCAAATGTCAATAAACATAGCACAGTTTGAACATTCATTAAGCCACGAGCCAGAACAGAACACAACAAAATGTGAAAGAATACCAGGACCTTACTTGAAATAAAGAGAATTATTTAACTTCAACTGAGAATAAAAACAACTAGGTTTCCTCTAAATTTTGGTCTAAGGAAGAAGTTGATAACCAGTAGGTAATATAAATGCTCACTTAATACCTTGCTCACTTCAATATCAGAGAGACGTAAAAAGTTCCCACTTCCTTCCATTCTATAGGAATAATCAAGATGGAATAAATTTATCAAAATCAAATGATACTCAATTGAAATCCAATTATATGTGCAGTTATACTTCTATAAGAATAGCAATGAAAATAAAATAAGAATAGGAATAAGAATAAAGTAAGAATAAAGATAAGAATAAGAATAAGAATAAGAATATGAATATGACTAAGAATAAGAGTAAGAATAAAAATAAGAATAAAAATAAGAATAAGGATATGGATATCAATATGACTAAGAATACGAATAAGAATACGAATATGAATATGAATATGAATATGAATACGAATAAGAAGAAAAACAAGAAGAAAAACAAAAACAAGAACAAGAACCAGAAGAAAAAGAAGAAGAAGAAGAAGAAGAAGAAGAAGAAGAAGAAGAAGAAGAACGAGAACGAGAACGAGAACGAGAATGAGAACAAAAATAAAAATAAAATAAGAGTATATAAATAAGCATAAGCATAGGAGTATGAATAAACATAAGAATAAGCATGAGCATGATGAATTAGCCTGACGGAAATTTGTTTTTGATTCACTGACACAATGGGGGAAGGGTTTGTTTTAACACGAATACTTATTTACTGCGCATGAAATGTCAGAATCCTACTATTAAAGCTCTTGGAAGATGCCTTCAAGACGTATAACCACAGACTTTACTTAAACGTCCTTTCGATGTAGAAAGCAAAAACACAGTCAATTTCATCGGAAGATTCTCTTTTTGGCGCATGTCATTTGTGGTTTTTGGACATTTATATTTAACTTTCGTTATTAATTCTTGTACAATTAATAGAGACGTCCTCAGACGTCCTCAGACGTCTGAGGATGATTCCGAAATAGAATTGAAACACTGCACATCCATTCTCGTGGATAGCGTTAAGTTGTTGCGACAATACCTTTGCCCCAAAAGTTGGATATTAACTCGCCTCCAATCCCTGTAGACTCGATAGCTCAACAGGTAGAGTGGCGGACCGGATTCCCGAAGGTGCGAGTTCAAATCCCGCTAGAGTCAACTTTTTCAGTTGACTTCAGCAGTGTAGGTTAAATGTGAATTTATCGTTTAATAAAGACGTATTAACCGAGAGCGAGGTCCGTACGGGAAAGTATTTGGCTGACGTTTTCGTATAGATCGAGCGACGAAGGAGCAAGATCTATCATAAAAAAAAGACTCGAAGGGAAATAGTTTCCAGCACGGACCGAGAGAACGAGGTTGATAAGGAATTTATTGTGTTGTTGTGCGAAGCAGAAACAAGGACAGTAAGAAAAGCTGATGTGAAATGGTGAAAAGCTGCGATGTGTCGATTTGGAGAACCATGGAAAAGATTAGTTAGACAGAGACAGTATCGGATGATGAAGTATTGAAAACAGTATGAGAAAACCGGGTGTTGCTGAAGATGGTTAGAAGAAGGAAGATGAAATGGACAGGCCATGTCCAAAGACATAACAGCCTTTTTAGAGATGTATTTAAGGAAAAATGGAAGGGAAGAGGTCGCGTGGAAGAAAACGAATGATCTTATGTGTTGGTATGAAGAAGATACTGAATGAGAAATACAAACAGATAAAGAGAAGGGCTGAAAATAGAGAAGAATGGAAGACAAACATGACAAGGACTTGCCTGTAGGCAGAACACTAAAATAAGATGAAAATACCGACAAAGTATAAATGTAATAAATAATAAAACATAACAAATATTAATAACAATAATAATAATAAGTATTTGTGCCTCTACCAATGGCTTCGATTTTGTATGTTGTAATTCTCTTCAGTTTTAATGGTGGTTATATAAAATGATACATTGTTGCTGTTTTCGGCAATTGGTTTATGCCTGAACAAAAAAAGGCAAAATGAAATCTATTTTATTTACTAGTTGACCATAAAATTGGCAACTATACTTCGTGTCTATGCACATAGTGGCACTCTTGTAATGATTTGAAGCCTCAACTGATAAATATATAAAAAAACATAAACCGAAAACAAGCATCTTGTATAACCCAAGATATGGATCAAAAAACAAAACAAGAAGCTGAAATGGTTATATTTCGACCTTATTTCAAAGTCATCATCAGACCAAGTGACTTAACTGAGACGACTAGAGGACGTTCGTCAAGCTCGTTCTCCCAGAAAAGATTCAAGTGTTTTTGTTTTTACTAAATGGTGAACACTAATCTGGTTCATGTTGGAGCTTGATAAATATCAGACAACCAACGAACGTTCGTCAAGCTCGTTCTCCCAGAAAAGATTCAAGTGTTTTTGTTTTTACTAAATGGTGAACACTAATCTGGTTC
>JBAHVQ010236088.1:0-32923 GCA_036872915.1 Nanipora kamurai
GGATCCTTGCATTTTGCACGGAAGGCATTGCGGAACGCACCACTGGCAAATTTCTCCTCGTTTATTTCTAAACTAAATAAGTTGTTCACCAACCAACTACATTTCTTGACGTCAAAATATTCCAGATTTAAAATGGCAGTTTTCGGGGGCTTGACTAGTTTACCAGCCTTCATTAAATCACATCTAGATAATGACTTCGCGTAAACAGTGGGCGGTGATTTGAGATTTTCAGACACACCAGCCGGTGTAGTCTTGCGAGGCGATACTGGAGTTGATCTTGCTTTGTGGCCTTCTTTATTTACACCCTCTTTCGCTACCCCAAATTTGGAAGGGTCAGTTGGAAGTAAAAAGCGATTGAAATAAACTTTCTTTCCTTTAATTTGTTCAGTCGTCGTGCATGATGGACCTCGGTCTGAAGCCAAAATGTCGCAGGAGCCTGGTGGAGCCTTGTAAAATTGCTCCCATGCTTTATTAATGTTCTGGATGGAAAGTTCGTCATAATCACCAAAAGGCACGAAGTCTCTTGTATCAAGCCACTCGTATTTTTTCAATCTTCCAGTAGCAGTAGATGACATGCGTTGTACCAAGATATCGCTTGTAGATTTTCCCATCGATTTCTTTGTTAAATCTTCTCCTCCAGATCGTTTAAGCCCTACTCTTTTCCCGAAATCTTCCCAAGTCTCTTTATTTTTAGTTTCTCTGCGCCGTTTCATAGCTTCGGATTAAAATTATTTTTTAATCTCAAATGACTGAACTTTGGCGAGAACAAATACAGTTTACCTTGACAGGCTCGACTTCCAAGGTTGCGTGACTGCTATGCAATCTGGGATACATTGATACTGATACTGATGGGCCACGCGAGCAAATTCAATTATTTTTATTGACTTTCGAATTAAAATGAAACGAAAATCAAAGTAACAGTGATATTAATTTTATGATTTCGATTCAAATTCAGTGTAGTTTTCATTATAAAAATGAAAAGTAAAAACAATTTTTACTTGAAATTCGTTTTTGAAATAATACTTCGACTTTTTTTCCCTAAATTAATATTGAAGCTGAAAAAAAAAGAGTGATACTGATGGGCCACCATACACATGTTTCTTGCATTTTTACTCAATCAACCGATAGCAATGCTCATACCAACCTGTTGTTTCGTTATGGTTGAACAAGTCCACAAATTTATTGCTACTGGATAATTTGGTTTAAAAACAATTGTCATGTGAACAATAAGGACCAAATTCCGGCATAAAGTGGCCAAAAACATGGTTAATAAGTCATATTTTATTTGAAATTACTTTCCAAACCATGAATTCTAGTATCTGTGTTGCCAGCTGACTATGATTTCTAACAAACTGTCTAATTCGTTCTTTTTTCCCTTTTGTTTTGAAAGAGGCTCCTCTGACACACAGTGCCATTTTGAATGTTTACCCTAGTGGCGTCCAGCAACATTACCTCAAACTATAGGCGCAATATCGCGCTGTGCGAAAATAGTAAGAGCATTGTAATCAAATGACTGAACAGTTGGGTTATCACTGTGCCCACCTATTTCTCGCTGTCTTCTAAAGTATTCTTCCAGAAGATCCTGGCAAAATCGTTAAGACAACACGAATTCCAATCCTTCTGACAGAAGAAACTTTGTTACATCAAGTTGAGACTTAACTGTGACCTTAAAACCTTCGTATGTTTGACAGGAAATGAACATTTTACCCCCTGCATCACTGGAGAAATTGCCTGGTCCATCTTGGGTAGCTTTATACCAGGTATCAAGATACACAAGTAAAGTCTTCAGCAGCCATTCAAATCTAAAATCATATGAATTGGTATATATAGCCAGAAAATTGTTACGCTGTCTAGAGCGCTCACTTATTGAGCGAACATTAAGACAGTCAAAAAACTTATTCACCATTTCACAGAACTTTGCTGTTTCCGCTCCTTCACCATCTGAGAAATTGCGTCAAAGTGCTTGTGCAACTGTATTGCTTAACACTTGTGCAGCCAGATTGACCTTCCTCTTTCAGAAGGAAGTAAGATTGATATGGTCAGGAGATAAGTTAGCAAGCTGGTGTAAGCCCTGTTCAAGATCTGAATGGTATAGCTCAGAAATATGTAGCCATAGTAACTCTTTGCCATCATTCCACATCAGTCGTGTGTGCTTTCCCCTACCTGAATTGAATAAACAATTTCTGGCAAACAATTTCTGAGACGGTAGGGTGCTCCCTACCGTCTCAGAAATTGTTTGCCAGAAATTCTGGTGCTAGAAGAAAAATAGATAAATCTATGGGGAGCAAAAAGGTTGATAGTTCTATGAATGACTTCATCTTAATATTCCTCTTTATCAAGACCAATGTGGAACTCGTAAAACTTTCTGTTGGATGATGCACCATCATTTACAGCAGCACAAACCCATACGTTGCAGGATAATTGCAATATGGAGACAGCTTTCTAAAATATTGGCATCAGTTGAAAAGAAGTAACACTTTCTGTGCTAAAATAACCCAGTATGTATTTCAGGTCACCGGCAACACCTCTGACCATGAATGCCAAGACATGACTAGCTATTGTAGTAGGGCAGTCTAAAGCAGATACGTTGAGATCATCATCACCAAGATTTACGAACCCAATAAGTTCATTGGTATGTTAAAAACTAAGTTTCACTGAATCTTCATTTCATCGAAGGAAACAACAAAATATCTCTGGACATCGAACAGTTATTTGTAATAGTGGTTAATCTGGATATGTTTTCTGCAAGAAAACCAGGTTTAGTTTGGAAATAATTACGGGAGACGCTCAGCAGTCGCTCACTTGGCAAAACAAGCACACCAGAGGATGTTAATTCGCGGCATGCAGATAGGGACTTAGAATGCAATGATAAGCAAAATCGTATAAGGTGGGGATGGTATCGCCTACCAAAATTGGGGGAGGCCAAAAGCTTCTTCTGCTGCTGCCAAAACAAGTTCATGTGTGGTGACACATCTAAATTAGCTCTCTTCAAAATATCCAAAAAATCCTTTTCAAGAACTTCCTCAACCATAACACTGTTTACCATAATCTCTTTCTCCATGGCATTTATCTTACCTTTCAATTGTTTGCAAACAATACGTTGATTTTCAATGGTTGCAATGAATCTTTCTTTATTACAAGCAGTGAGAGGTGCTTTGTTCTTTGCAACCAAGACCGTTTTCACAGTTTTTTCATTCCAAGTTGTTAATTGAGAGCAGTTATTACATATTTCACCATCATCATATAAAACATGACAACTTTTGGATCTTGGGTAGGTGTCTACTTGAAACTGAGGCCCATCATCATTATATGCTTCAATGCAAAGGGGAACAGTGCGTTTAGGAACATCTGCAACAACCACTAACACCAGGACAAATATTTAAGGACTGGATGCGGGAACATAGATTTGAAATTGTAACACTGAACAATGACCGTCTCAGATCAATGTACAGATTATGATTGTCAGGCAAAAACCATCCAAATACTGCCAATGGAAAACCAAGATCAGAATCTACGACGACTGAATAAACAGGGAGTGCATGTTTCCCATCATAATACTCAAATACAAACTCATGTCCACTTTCTTTTCTAGACCAATCTGAAAGCTTTAGTTTCTTCACTTTCTCCTTGAGATCATCCAAGTGTTTGTAGACACGAGTCACACGACTCGACACAGACTTACATGAGGAAGATGCTGAATGCTCGTCAGAATGGCGTTCAAGTTGTCTTCAAGGGGTAGTTTCACTGTCAAACGACTTCTTGGGAAGGTTCAACGTTGGAATTGCCCCAGATTTTAGTTGTCTACAAAAAGCGTCTACAAAGATTCAGGAATATATAACATGGTCATGTTTACGGTCAACAAAGAGCCATTGTTTCACAATGGAAACTAATTTACTCCACAAGATTACATATTCATCAGTACACAGCGCTTCAATGCCCAATAAAATTGAAACGAATTAGAAAGGGAATTAATTAAACCTCTACAACATAAGTACTTACGCTTTTCAGTGAATTTTTCTTCAAAATGTCTTTCTAAAATGTGCAGTTTGCCTTCGTCAATTTGGCGTCGTAAACTAGAACCAATAACGCGATTTCTTGTGACGACATTCACCGAAGCCTAGCGAGTTTTCTTCGTTAAATCGTCTGTTCCCTTCGGCAAACTAAAAATACTAATACCAGAAGATCTTCTAGAAATACTGCATCCAAAAATACTGCAATTGGCGCCTGGCATAGCCGAATGCGACGGAGAGGAAAAGAAAGTGCATCGTACTTCACGATTCCCTATATACTCAATAGCATCAAAAGACCATTGTGTGCACCTTCGCAGTGACGTAACACGCCATAAAACAGAACAATAACATGTTTAGTTACGTGACGGAGGCTTCCTAACCATGTTTATCTTTCAATTAACTATGGTTATGGCTATGGCATTGCCGAAAAACGTATTACACCCTTAATAATGCGCTCGAAGAAAGACTTTTACAGACACATTTGACATTTTTAGAAGAGCCTTGGCGCGACACTGATTTTGTTATACTTAATGCTGAACACAAATTTGGTTCATGTGGAAGTATTTCTATCATTATTATCATATCGTGACTTCCGCTCAGGCAGTACATATGACGAATCTGCACCATAGCTTACCATTTGAGTTGTGGTAGCTGAACGGTTAGAGCGTCTCACCGACAATCACAAGATTGCAGGTTCGATTCCCGTCTAGGTTTCAGAAATCGTTTTTCTGAGATAACGAGCTTGACAAACGTTCATTAGTTGTCTAACTAATGCTGTTATTCGAGTAGCTTTACGTTTGTTTCAGTAGCCTAAACTGGAAATTTGAGGGATCTTGCAGTTTTAATCGAGTAGGTTTGATTGCAATTTCTTTCGTTCGTGATTTTCGTTCTTTCGATTTCAATCGCTCGTTTGCACAACTGACTTCGTCTAATCTATCTGAGATTTCTGCGATTGCACTGTTGTTAAATATACATTGATAAAATTGATAACGCGCCCAGTTGGACTTGATCCAGCTGTAAAATGTGCCTCTCAGCACTGTGACTAGTGTTCGATTCCGGCTACGCGCAGTTTTCTGATTAAAGTTACCTTGGTCACATGTGAGAAGAGTGTTGTAGCTCAATGGTTAGAATGTCTCACCGGTTCTCAGAAGGTTGCGGGTTCGATTTCCGTCTGGGGCTCAGAAATCGTTTGTCTGAGGTAACGAGCTTGACGAACCTTCGTTGGTCGTCTTATATATACAAACTTCCCCCATAAACCAGATTAGTGTTTAGCATTTAGTATTCCCTAATTATCGCTCTGTGTCAAGAGCTTCTTGGTCCACGTTTTTGAGTATTAAATAAGCAACTTGATCTTTTGGTATGAAGCTGTTGAAAACAAAACACAGTTTGTAAATTATGCTGTCATTTCTTTGTTTTGCTCATTTCTATTTTTAGTAGCTCATTTCTATTTTCGTGGTGCTGATACAGATGACAGAATATTATCAAAGATTGTTTGGCCCCTGAAACAATCCTGAATCCCCAAAAATGGGTTACCTTCTGGTCTCTTTTTACCGCATATGCGGCAACCTGGCTCGCTTACAAAGACAGCAATAGAATTCAAAATGAAACAGACCAGAAAGATAACGCCGTAATGATTTTGCAAGACATTCTCGTTCACAATTTCTTGTCTGTACTCAACGCCATTTTTAAAAAAGCTTTTAAAACTTTCCGCTACCGCACGTTTTTGTTCAGCAAACAGGCTGGGGCGATTAGTTGCTTTTGAGCGTGCAAAAATTGCAGCTATGCTCGCACTGCGTACCTACTTTTCAATAACTCATTATGTACTGTGACGTATCCAGGGTGTAATTTACATATCAAATAAATCTTAATATATCAAAAACGAAGGGAGGTATGAAAAAAGTATAAACGATGTTGCGTTATAATTTCAAGAGTTCTTTGAAGTAAGACAAACCTAATTTCCATTGTACAGAAACTTTAAATAGAAAAAGAGAAAAAGATGGAAACGCCGAAGTAAACTTTCACAAGCACACACAAACAATGAAAACATGGCTTTCAAACTAAAATTGTACATGGAACCAAATAATAAATTAATCGTTTACTCGGTCTGCAAGGGAAAGTATTTTCCTTTGGTTTTTCGCACAGATCTTAGGTTTGTGCGTATGCAGTCAAGATTAAAACAATGAATATGATTACGATTGATATTAAGCTTATTATGATTAATGACTATATTTTAAAAATAAAAATTTTGGCTACACAACGGTTATCTATCTATCCGTTCTTTCGTGTATCGCTCCGCTAATCTACAAATCAACCTATCCAACAAATAATCAGCCAACTTGTCTATACCTGTCCACCCGTCTACCTTAGCTTTCTGACCACCTGGTTGTCTGTCAGACTGTCTACAAGTTCACCTGTGTGTCTGTATTATCCATTACAAGAAGATAAAGAAGAGTGATACAATTCTGTTCCTGAAGATACTTCTGCCAGCTACCATGACATTTAATTGAAACATTCCAATCAATAAATCAATCAATCAACCAATCAACAAACCAATCGACAAACCAACCAACAAACCAACCAATCAGTCGATCAATTAATCAATCAATCATTTTAAACCCGTTACTAGTTAGATACTGAATGCCGAACACAAATTTTGGTTCTTGTGGGAGCTTGGTATCTATCAGACGACCAGCAAACGTTCGCTAAGCTCCATTATCTTAGAAAACAGGTGTGACTAAACAAAGAGTTAACAATGGAGAGTTAAAGTAGAGAGTTCGCGTTTCGGAGGGTTAACTTTTTTTAACAGTCACACTCTTGAGTCCACTAATAATCCACGACCACACCCTACTTAATAACTGTACGAGCATGTTTCTTCGATAATTCCATAGTGTTAAATGTTGTGTAACTCTCTTGGTAAGAAAAATGAATGGTTTGTTGAGACAAAAATCGTAGTAGCTCTAAGGATCTCAGAAGATTTTAAACAATAAGCACGTTGACCAATATAAACGGAAGCACTGCTCGTTGTTTGACAACCACCCAAGGAAAACCTGACAGAAACGGCGGGATGCAATGTCCGAACAAACTGAATACTTGAACAAGAGCCAATAAATTATATGTATATAAATTCCACGTAAGGTCCCGCCGGTCATGTTGGTTGGTAGTTAGGTACAAAAGAATTTTACATCCCATGCTATTATACTTATGCATCAAGATGGCAGCGGCGCCTTGATCGTCCGAGTCTCAGGCTATTGATTGCAATCCAAACATATGGAGAAGCCTTCATTACTGAATTTACGCTGACGTTCTCCTCTTTTTTTTATTGCAAAGAAAGTTAAGGCTACGTTAACTTTTGCATTCAGCTGTATTCTCCAAAGAAAGAGACTTAAATCGAGATTAACTGTCTTATAACCACCGAAGTAACATGCCGGGAGAGTTAATCTTGGGTGTGGCCGGTGACGAAATTGGGCAGGGTCGCGGGCATGGCTTAAGGTAAACTCTCGGAAAACATAACTCTCCAATTTGACTTTCCGAAAATAAATTTCCTTTTAGCCGTTCCGCAGAAAAACGATTTATGAGCCCTAGATGGGAATCAAACCTGCGACCTCCTGATGACCTATGAGACGATCTAACCGTTGAGCTACCAAGACCCAGATGGCGAGCTAAGACACAGGTTCGTATTACAGGTATTAATAAGTAATTTGTTCCTCAATTTCGAAGCTATTATGTGTATGGGAGTTTTTAATATATTTAAGAATGAAGTTTGGCAAACTAAGAGTTGTTTAATCACCTCTCAAGCTGTAAGAATAAAATTATCCCATTTCCGAGCTAAGGAGGCGTAGATTCAAGGACCGAAGGCCTGTTTCAGCTGACCTGCTGGGGGAACTAATCTGACAAGTTCGACGCCCATTTACCCGGTAGATGACAAACAAAACAAAATCTCACTTTGTTGTGGGTACATATGAAAAGTTCGATGTGACGCCTTACCAATCTTCAACAGTTTTTTTTTTCAATCATTGTATTGTGTTAAGTTCATAAAAGAACTGAAGAAAATAAACATATATGCGATAGAGAGGGAAAATATAAACAACTGAAGAAAAAAAGGTAAATGTACCCACATGTTACCTCACATAACGCATTCCAAAACTTATAAACCACGGGAACTTCTACAAGACGTTAGCCTATAGCACAGTCAATCTGATTTTGCTGCCCGTTCCAGTCCTCGCCAGGGGACATTAAATCGATGAATTGTCGGTACAACCTTACTACCAGCAGGCGCTTACGTTTCAGACTATCCCTATCGTTTATCACACCTTTATATGAAATATTTTGGCTATTATATCCCTCCTTAGCATGAAATTGATTCAAACTTGTATTATTTTTTTAACCTTTCCATCTTTTCCCCATCTGCATTATCCTTACAGATTCTTTGGACACCGCAAGAACTAGCAAGGAGAAAATTTGAATGTTGCACCACTGAACAACAATTGAAGCATTTAGTCCATTTAAAGCAGGTAATTAATCGTGAGAAGTTTGGGTTTTTACTGAGGCGCTAACCAGAACATGACTATTTGCCCGTTTGCCTTTTGTAATTTACATACTCGACAACGTGTGTATCAGGCAGTCGCTTTATCATTAAATAAGAACTTTATTTTGCCGTCGAGTTTCGTCCTGAGTCTGTGAATATGGTAAACGGAACTCAAAGAGAAGAATACTGTAAACATGTTAAAAGAAAACTGTCATTTTACAAAATAGCTGGTGGAATAGCTACGAAAACTGAAAATCTTTGAGTGGCCGCATTACTAAATGTAATCAGAAGAAGCACATTAGATCTGCGCGAAACGTTTTAATGGGAAACCCAGGCAGAAACTTTTAAGATAGTGAAAGTGTTGGAGAAATTTGAAGAACGCTGTGTCCCAGCGAGAAATGTGACACTCCAGAGATACTGCTTTTTCAAGCGTAACCAAGAGCAAGGAGAACCTTTGGACACGTATATAACCACTCTATTAAAGTTGTCTGAAACGTGTGCTTTTGATTACTTGCAAAAGTCTCTTGTTAGAGATAGACTCATACATGGAAATCGCGATAACCAAAAAAAGCTGTTGTAAGCTTAACTTTAATTTGAACAAGTACATTAGGATTTTAAAAAGTAGCGAGATTACGCAGTTCCAAACCAAGGAGATATCGACGGAGAATGTGACTACAAATTGTGTATAGCGATCAGAACATTGGCGCAAAGAGAAATCAAAGGGAGAAATGAGTGTGTGTTTATCCAAATCTAAGGGGAGGAAGGAGGAAATCGCCAAAGAGAGACAACGCCAATTGACTCAAAAGTAAAGAAAGATTGTAAATTCTGTGGCCTTCGTCACTTGCTTTAGAAAGAAGATTGTCCAGCATGGGATCAACGGTGTGGAAGGTGTGACAAAATAGGACACTACGAGAAAGAATGCCGGTCATCGGAAATCAACCAAATCAGCCAAGACCTTGAATATGTTTACGCTAATTCTTTGGCTAATAGCACAGTCAGTCAGCAAGCGTTCGTGCACTTCAAAACGACACGGGAGCGACGTCTAAAGTTCTGCTTTTGGAATAACAGAATGGAGCAACAGAATCGAGTAACAGGAGATGTAGGCGGTTTTACGCGATAAGAAACCTATGTTGATTATGCATAACCAGTCTAAAGTTACCCACAGAGGAGCGACTTCATTAGAACTAGAACGTGATGAACATGGATACTAAGTAGTGTTATTTGTTGTGGTGAATTGTGAAACATCACTCCTAAGCCAAACGTTTAGCGAACAACTTGGTCTACAAAGATTTTAGACAACGATGTCGTATCTAAGAACGCCTTCGACGAGTTTCGAAGAGTAATGATAACAAGCCGATTAAAATGGACAAAATTCTTCTCGATTATAAAGATTTTTTCGAAGGTTTGGATAGTCTCCCCGACGAATACAACATCAAAGTCGATCCAGAACAGACTCCAGTAATACACGCACCTAGGAAAATCCAAATCCGTGATTCAGTCAAGGAAGAGCTCCAGGGAATGGAAGCTGGTGGTATCATGGAAAAAGTAACCAAGCCAATTGCACGGGTCTCTTCGACGGTAGTCGCACGAAAAAAGAATGGGAAAGTTTGTGTATGTATTGACCCGCATGATTTGAATCACAGGATATTATTATCCATTGCCAACGCTGGAAGAAGTTGCAACGAGGTCGACCAACGCTAAAGTCTTATCTGTTTTGGATGCGAAATGAGGGTTTTGGCAAGTAAAGCTTACAGAAATTTCGTTCAATCTGACTATATGAAATACTCCATTTGGATATTATTATTGGAAAAGGCCTTTTGGTATATGTTCCGCCCCTGAAATATGTCAGAGCAACGCCCAAGATTTCGTGGAAGGGTTGAAGGATGGTGAAGTCATAATGGGTGACTTCTGGTAATTGGTTATGGTGATACCGTAAAAGCAGTTTAAAACCACAAAAAGAATCTCATTGGTCTTCTGGAGCGTGCTCGAGAACGGAGTCTTACGTGAAATCCGGAAAAGGTTTAGCAATGCCTTGTAGAGGTTCCATTTGTGGGTGATCAACAATCAGCAAACGGGCTCATCGCAGACGAGATAAAGTGGAAGCGACTGTGAAAATGCCAACGCCAGCAGCTATCAAGTCATTACGTATAGCACTTGGGATGATCAACTATTTAGCAAAGTTTTTGCCTAATATTTCGTCGTCACGCCAAGTATTACGTCAACTAGAGCACAAAGAGACAAGAATCAAGAGCACAACTGAGACAAGAATCATGGAAAGGTCTAGGGCGAGTTGAAAAAAGGACTAATGGTAGCTCCAGTCCTTCCATTCTTTTACCCTCAGAAAGACGTTATACCATTCAATGTGACAGATCGCAAGTTGGTCTTGGAGCAGTCATCCAAGAAAGCGTGCAAGCCGGTCCACTACGGTTCTAGAGCATTGTCGCAAGCTGAGAAAAACTATGCCTAAGTGGAAAATGAGTGTTAGCGATCGTTTTCGAGCGTGAGCAGTTTGAGCAATATGTATATTGGAGATTGGTTACCACAGAATCGCATCATAAGCCTTTGGGACAAATTGCAAACAAGCCGTTTCCCGATACACCGAAAAGATTGCAGCGTATGCATTTCAGATTGCAAAAAATATGATTTCAAAATCACCTACAGAAAAGGATCGCAGCTTTTCATGGTGGACACTTTATCACGTGCATATTTGACGATAGCAGATAAGCAAGGTTTTTGTGCTCAGTTAGAAAAAATCAACCTGGTCAGCGGCATACCACTTCACGTCAAATGTTCACAGAAATGGCCTTTTTAAAAGGCCGTTGTGGGAGAAGTTAAAGTAAACCTCTTCATTTATTATCTAATACGGTATCTATTTTAGAAAGGTTTTAGGATTCTGCTCTTCAAAATAAAGTGTATTTTGTCCCAATAAAATTATTTCACTAAATCAAGAAGATAAAATTGTGAAGAATGTCAGTTCTTTGCGATCCAAAACAAATAACTTCCTCCAGGATTTTGAGAACATTTATGGCGGCATGGAGTCACTCCCACATAAGTTTGACATAAGAGACGAAGAAATGAACTGCTTTGTCTCCTCTGCTTCGTCTCCTTTCGGTCAGCTCCAGTCAACATATTCACCTAGTTTTTAAATATTGTCTCCTTTTTATCGCTCATGTCTAAACGGTAAATTTAAAGGTCATTGGTAATTTAAGGTGGCTCATACAGTTTCTTGAAAAGTGGACAACGCAAATTTGAGACATATGTGCATAAATACTTTCGAAGAAGAATAGAACTAAATGTAATAAACAGAAACATATTCTTGGCATCTAAAATATAACGAAATAAGGAGTAGAGGTCGTTGCTATGGCTACAGTGGCGTTCTAAAATGCTTACCATTTATTGTTCAATCTAATTTATATCCGAAATTCCGTGACGGCCATCTTTTTATAAAAACTTTCCCTCTGGGTTGGGTAATTAATAGGACAATTTTAAAGAATTTCGTCGATTTTTTATTTCCAAAAGTGGAAAAAAATATTTTGCTCAATTTTGGAAAAAATCTACAGATTTGTTTTTATCGATGATTCTTTTAATTACAAATCCCAGAAGAAACGTTTTAGTAAAAAATGAGGGCCGTAAAAAATTTTTCGAAATAAATTAGACTGAATGGTAATTGGAGGCCATTTTGGAACGTCACCGTTGCCATAGTAACAACCTGGACTGCTTACTGAAACAAAATGTACTTGATAAAGCCATCTGTCATAATTAGAAACTGAGAACATTTTAATATTGGCCGATATATACTTTAAAGGTTAACAATAAAAGTTAACAATAATAACGGAAAAGGGAAATATTGATTACTTTTTAGAGGTGAATAAATTTTTAGTAAATGTAAAAAAGTTTCAAGAACATAATTTGAATATATATATATTTTTTTGAAGTTATAATCAAGGTTAAAGTGCGGCGAAACGCAAACCAACGCTGAATTCTCGCAATTGTCCTGTTCCACATCAACCTCTTACCGGCAAGGATAATACCCAGGTAAGAGTCGATGACGAACTGCAGATATAGCACCGGACAAACAATTTACAACTGAAGTGGGAGACTCTCTAGCATACATTTGTCATACGTTTTTTAACAATTTTTCTCCTTTCGTTTTCTCTTTTGTCTCGTCAAAAGAAAAGGAGTAGAGGACAATTTACTCCCTGGCAGGTATGGAATTTTTTCTTTCTCATGTTTTTTCGGGAAATACATTTTCGACGTTTGCATGACTGGCGAAATAAAATCTCGTTTCGCGTTTATATATATTCATGGTAGTCGGACCAAACCTATCACATCAGAATTTGGTTAAAAAAAATGGTTGAGAAGGAGGGAAGGCAAAGTTTTAAAATTGCAGTTTTGACAAAAGCTAGCATGTGCCTGAGTGAGAGATTCAAGTGTTGCTGAGTCGCCATTTGCCAGCGCAAATGTCTAAACAAATGCAAGTAATTTTGTTCACTTTAATAAAGCAGCTTCGGAAACTCACCCTCCCTGCGGTATCATTGAACCACTGTTGGCAGGTGATCAGCTGCAACTAGGTCTCTCTCTCGACGAGAGGAGAGAAGGCGAGAAGGCAGAGAGCCTGGGATCGAGGACGGGTAAGAGGATGGGTCATGAGCTAGTCCTTACACTTCAAATGTTTAAAAGTAATACCATGCAGTTGCTATGCGAACTCGTTTCCAACTTTAACTTGTTTTGAAAAATTGTTGTTCGGTTTTTGCTATTAAAAAATCAATTAGACAGTCTTTTAGCTTTGTGTGACTTTTGAAAAGCAGTTGGGAAGACCGAAAAGGCAGCCAGTGTTTCTCGAATTAAACATTTACAGACAGTTAACTTTTCTAAAAGCCAAAGTAAACTAACGATTAAGGTGTAAAGTTATTAAACTTCACTGGACTTTTCATCTTCTCCCGACGTGTTATCTGGTCGTTTACGAACAATCTGTGGATGTCTTGACACCCCACAACCTGACAACAATCCTCCACCAAATGCGTCCGTCAACACCGCTGATACTGAGGTGGTATAGTCACTACAGGTGCCGACGAGGAAGGCCTGAAGAGAAACTATCAAGCCCGTGACAATCACCGCAGTAATTAAAGAACTAAGCCACCGGTTTTTGACTTACGCCTGCGACTGGATGCAACTACAAGTAAGAATGTTTAGAATAACCATTCATATTTATAGTTAACCAGTATAGCCATTTGATTACCATTTGCATCAATGTGGTCCCACAAAAACATATACGCCGTAGTGTTATGTTTATGTTAAGTGCAGCCATCTTGCTTCTGCAAACCACAGGTCTACTTATATTAATGAAATTAATTCTGGATCATGCTTCGGCATCTGTCTTTTAGCTACAGGGGAAGATATACTTACCTTACTACCAACGACATTGTAATCTAGAGCCACTTGAAGAGCCAATGCCAAACCAACCGCACCTCGTAAACCTCCCCAGCATAAGATAACAGCATTTCGCCATGACAAGCCATAGCCCATGCGAGCGAGAAATGGGCCAGAAATCATCAATACAAGAGCTCTGAAAAGCAAAATGTTGTATTGGTTGTAATTATTTGATTCGTAAATATTTCCCTACATTTCGCTAAAATTAGAGATAGACAGAAAAACAGATTATAAACATATGAACAGATAAACAGAGAGAGACGAACAAATGTACAGATGCTGCCTAATAGAGTGAGCCAGAACCGTATGCTTAGTCAATAGGAAAGCTGCGTTTCAACTTGGCACGCTACTGCACAAATTGTACAAGGATCTGTGCAGGCTCTGATACAACGCTACCTTGTATTTGAAGTTTTTCACACTGGCAAAGATCTGGAAAATCCTACTTTTTCCAAACGCCAGTTCGAGGTATCACAAGAACGTCTTTACCACATAAGAGGTCAAAACCAGCATGCTCTTGTTATGACTTCATATTCCATTCTTTTAGAACCGTTGATATTTTACGTTTATCCAGCTTCGCTTACCGCCATATTGGTATAAATAACACTAAAATTACCAGTTGATAAATAATTTAATACGCTATGATAATCATAAGATTTCCACGAACAGAAATGCATGGCCGTCGGCGCCCGAAGGTAATGAAAATTACCAGGGCTTCCAAGCATGCTCTCCCTCTCTTCTTTCGCCACAGTGCTCCTCCCGTTCCCGTCACCCTCAGGTCCTCACCTCCCCAAGGGCCTGCTATGCAGGCTAGGAAATTGACGGATAGATATCTTTATTTGATGTAGTAAATACATTTGGATAGACAGCTAGTTTACAGGTATTCGACAAATAATTTCATATATCTAATTAAAGGTTATAACCTGATACAACGCGTGAGCGCGTGAAACTCAGATATATAATGTATTTTGATCACGCAACTCACAGATCATTTAATTATTCACACAATTTACAAGTTCAAACATGGTGTTGTGTTACATATCGGCATCCACTAAAAAGTTCCAATCGTTTGTTTAGAATTTATTTCTACGTCCTTTCAAGATTAAGAGTTTTTCTTCTAAGCATAGGTGGCATTTTCTAGATCCTGCTTTACATGACGGTAGCTTTTTGAAAATTTCCCACTTAATCGTGTATTTTCGTTTGTTGTCTTTGAGTTGCCAAATGTGTTTGGAAAGTTCAGTTTCGTCATGGTATTTTTTGTTGTTCAGTGACTTGATGTGGTTTCGGTATCTTGTCTTGAAGTCGTTGGCAGTGACGGCTACGTATGGGCGTGTCCTATTGTTGTCAGTTGTGTTATAACTTCGGCCTTGCAAATAACGTTTGTTTTTAAGGAATTGCCTGGGGTTGGCCATTGATCAGGTTGTCTACAGTTACAGTGTCGTATGCTGTTTTTGTTTGTTGATTTTGTTTGGTTGTCATGTCTTTTGAGCATTGTTTTTTTGGGTCTAGTGATAAAGAATTTCATGTCATCGTGGCAGCTATAACTTACGCGTACGGTGTGTCTGTTAAAGAGCTTGGAAACTTTATTATTTAGCGGGAAGTGTTTGTCAATAAGTTGCAAAAAGTCGCGTGCTATGTTTTGACATTTTTGCTGTAAGGAGGGTTAAGCCAAATCACGTTTCGTTGTCTGCTGTATTGAGTATTGTGTTAGTTTTGGGTGGTTTGTATTTAAGTTGCATGATAAAGTTGCTTCGTTTGAGGGCTTCGTTGTAGATGGAGGCAGCGGCGTCAAAAATATCTTGATGAGAGGATAGATTGTTAGTTCGTCGGTTGATAGATCCGGGAAGTTCACGTATTATGGAGGGTGGGTGATTAGATGAGCGGTTCATGTAAAGAGGTTCATCGCTGGGTTTTCTGTAGGGTTTGTAAGTACCGTTGGTGAGGTCGAATGTTAAGTCAATAAAGTTTGTGCGATCTTGGTTTGTCAGTGTTGTAATTTTAAGTCCGAGGTCGTCAAGTACACGAATAAACTCCTTTCTCTCCTTGTCACATAGTCTGCCAGATTTGGTGTTGACCATTGCCAAGCCGTCATCGCGATATAATCCAACATTTTTTCCGAAGCGTTCTTGAAGTGAGTTGAGTACGAAGAGACCGACGAGCTCGCATATCTCTGCTCCGTGGAATTTTCCATAGTTACGTCAAATGTGTTGTCTGTGTTGCGTTTTGACCATGTTCTGTTTTGGTGGAGAAGAAGTGATTTGCGTGCGTGTTTGACGATTGAAATATCGTTCTCTGTAACATTTGCGAATTGTTTCCCCCATGCGATGCATCGGCCCAGGCGATGTTTGGATATTGAAGGGTAAAAAGTTACTACATCAAAGGATATGAATGATTTTCTCGGTTTGTTCTGGATCGAAACTCCACCGACTGGGTCGGTGGAGTTTCAAACCCAATAGACGGGGGTCAAAATTCGCGAGTTTACGTGCAAAGGTCGCTTTGCCGATAAAAAACACTAAAGCTAAGCATTATAAATCTAAAGCTAAGGCTGTCACCGCCATCTCAGGATGATTTAACTGCCCTCGCTGATAGACTGCAAAATGGTTTTATTAAACCTTGGTTGGACGTTCAGTCTGAACCTCAGAGTCTTCAAGAGGTAGAACATCTAAAAATAACCCACAAACACACACACTTCCGTCTCTTGGTCAAGTAAAATCCGTTCTTAAATACCTAAAACCTAAGAAAGCGACTGGTGCAGATAACATCCCTACATGCTGCCGTAAGCGTTTTGGCGAGGAACGCTTGCTAGTAGTTGATAACGTTGCGGTTGCTAGCATAGTGCAATGCAAATATTCCACTACGTACAAGCACCCAATTATCAGCCCTATACCACCCACCTGGAGACATAGACATGACTTCCGCCAAGTCTCTGTTCTCCCTCAACTAGCAAAGTTACTTGAAAAGCTACAGCCTCAACTTAAATCTAGATTCAAGATTTAAAAGAATAAGCATGCTTTTACGAATGGACGTTCAATTGTATCTGCTCTTACTGTAACATCTCAGAGCTGGTCGATTTAACCGATCACTCCTCGACTGTTAGGCAAGGGGTCCATGCCCTTTTTATTGATTTCAGAAAGGAATTTGATTTGGTCGACCATAATATTCTCCTGGGTAAACGCTCCAAGATGAATGTATCTAGGAGATTTTGGTTATGGACAAGAATTTCCTGCCGGGGTTGAACGCAACAAGCGAATCTCCGGGATGTGCAATCCTTTATTGGACCATGCCCCCTTGCGTCCCACAAGGTCTGCCATCTCACCAACGTTATTGATATACATATTAACAATCTGGAGGATTGTGTTCCAGTATAACTTTGAGTAAGCACTTCCAAATACGCGGATGACTGTACCATGGATACCTCTGTAATCTAGCAACATGCAAAGAGCATTGGACGCAGTTGAATTCTGGTGGGACAGAAACAAGAGGTAGCTAAACGCCAAAAAGGCCAAGCAATTGTGAATCAACTTCAGGGAAACGTCGGAACCATCACCGCTTCAACCAGGGGACGTTGTCATTGAAAGCGTAGATAGCTTCAAACTCTTGGGACTCTAGTTTCAGAACGATCTTAAGTGGAACAAATGTATTGGGGAGGTCTCCCGCAAAGCATCCAAACGTTTGTACTGCCTATGAGAATGCAGGAGGGCGAACTTACCACTTGAGTATGGGTCTCAGGTATTGGGAGGTCTACCACGATATCTTAAGGAGGAGCTAGAAGGGGTGCGAAGGAGGAGTCTGTGAATCATTGGCATACCCCCTGATCATTCGCCGGCTATAGAGGAGAGAAAGAACAAAGTTGCCAAGGAACTTCGTATCATCACTGGGAACAAAACTCATCCCTTTAATCAACGAGTTGTAGATGATAATAACCATAACTGCAATCTTAGACGTAGCCTTAGAACATATAAGCACTTATCTTTTTCAGGTACTGAACGACACAGTACCTTATTAAACTTAGTTTTATTTTAACTTAATTTGTATATATTTTTCTATTTTTATCTATATTAGATTTTTAAACTTTTTAGCCCGATTGTAATAATGTATATGATTTCTAACCATTTAGATAGACTGTAAATCCATTATATTTTTAAATTTAAGATGGATCAAATAAGCCATTGCCATTACCATCTTCTGGTTCTAACCTGGGCGACTAATAGGGCGCACAGTGCCATCGACAAAGCGAAACCAGTTCGTTCAAAGCTGCTTCTTTCCGTACGACGGTATCTGCATATAACTGGAGAGCATCATGGCGTAACAGGTCGTCATTCCAGTCTACAGAGATATGTCAATCTCTTTAGAAGGATCCACAGTCAGTCCTTCGATTCGGTCGCTCTTTGTTCTCGGCTGACAATTCAAACTAACTGGTAAGTCTAGAGCATCATATCAGCCAAGCAAGGTATGTCGAGTTCACAAACATTAAATTCGTGTAAACACTTGGTTTCGTCCACATCGTAGAGGTTGAAGCGGCCGTATTCAGCGTGTGGAAAAATCGAATTTTTCGTGGAGTTCGCTAGATACAACAACAAAAATTCTTCCTCCGTGATAAATTTACTTTGAAGGGATAACAGAAGCATATTACGAGCATCCTTAAAGGAAACCATGAAAAGCAACCGGTAATTTGAAAGATGTACAGTTTGTTTATTTTTTCGCATCCGTCACCGTTGGGATTAAGCTTAACGTCATCTTTCTTGCTTAACAGCACGCGTGTTGCTCCGTTTCCGTCCCAGAAAGTCTTAGTAAGCATCGTACGTCCGGGATGGCTAAGTACTCTGTGCTTCAGGTCTCTATTAAGAATGGTTCAAAGTGCCCAAGATGTTTGGCATAATTTTACATATTAAACGACCAACGAACGTTCGTCAAGCTCGTTCTCAGAGAAACATCTTCTGAGCCCTAGACGGGTATAGAACCCGTAACCTTTCGATGACCGGTGAGACCCTCTAACCATTGAGCTAGCAAGACTTAGATGGTGAGCTATAGTGCACCTAGGCTCACGGTCTGAGTCTTGGAGGCTTAATGGTTAGCAGGGGTGGATCTAGACTAGTTCAACTGGTTTCCAGAAACTAATCAAGTTTTTGGAAAAAAACGAAAAAAGAATTATTTGTATTCTTAATCATTAAAAATGTTAAAATGATATTATTTAAACCTGAAGCATCATTTTATTCTTGCCCAAGCTCGAGCGCCTGAAATATGCTAAATAGTGCGTGAATGCGTGTACATAACGTGTGCAATTGCGGGGAAATCTCTAATTTCGTGTGGAAACTAGCTCGCTCAATTAGAGTGAACCAATCAAAACTGTCTTCTATTGGCTAAAACCTCCCAGGCAATTAAAGTGAACTAGTCAAAAATCTCGTCGATTGGCTAAACGGCCGTAATTCAATTTGAGTGAACTAGTCATGAACTAGTGCGACTCTATAAAATTAGTTTGTTATAATTAACTCTATAGTTTGTTAAAATTAGCTATAAAATAAAATTAGTTTGTCGTAAGGATGTCCCTCCTGTGACACTAGTTTAGTTTATCAAACTATTCGACGGTTTCCAGCTCCTGAAAAGTTGCGTTTCATTTAAACTGTTTGGAAACCTGACCAACAGTTTGTTTTTCCACAAACGCTCGAGGCTCGTGGAAAGCTGCGAAGGTTCAGACCCGAATGGCTAGTTTGTTTTCCTTCGTTGGTTTACCGAAACTACCTTGATGGAATTTTCTGCCTATGGTGTCTTTGGTTTGGAATGAAGGGTGGGAAGAATAGCTGTAAACTTGATAAATTATTCAGATCTTCCTTTACGTTTTGGACAACTGCCTCCATACGATTTCAAAGTCATTCACTCGGAAAGTCGGAGACGCATGGATTCTCTGTCACAGCGATGGCTAGCAGATGGATCAGTTAATGCAAGCAAGAATCAATGAAAATGGCCAGAAGATTAAGTCTATAATCAAGACGGTCATATTCTGTGGGCAAAATAACATTCCGCAGAGGGGGAACTTTCAAGCTGTTCTTCAATTTCGAATCGACAGCGGTGATACCAAGTTGAAAGAACAGTTAGAAAGTGCTCCGCGGAATGCAACATACCGTTCCAAGACATCAAAAACGAGATCATAGCTACGTTGGTGTTTATTAACCTTCCTACCTGCCATTTTACTGCTGGACTGAAATGATTTTTAACTTAATAACCTTCTTACCTGCCATCTACATGTAGCTGCTAAACTGAGATGATTTTAAACTTATTAACCTTCCTACTTGTCATTCTACTACTGGAAAAGAGAACAGAAATAATTTTGAGCTTATTAAGCTTCCCACCTGTCTTTCTACTGCTGGACTCAGATGATTTTGTACTTATTAACCTTCTTACCTGCCATTGTACTATTGGACTGGGATGATTGTGAAATTATTAACCTTCATACATGGCATTCTGTAGCTGGGCTGAGATTTAATCGTGAATATCAATATCCTGCTGTCATGATTTTGGCTTCATGGAAATTTGATGTCTTCAACAAGGTGTCTGATAAGTTAGTTCGCTTTCTTTTGAAGAAAAACTAATTTCTCAAATATTCGCCTTCAGTAAAGTCAATTTAAACTATTCAGATAGAGTATATTAAAAGATCATCTGCAGTTATAAAGTAGGTAAGAAATTGCTGTAGGAGACAGCTAATCCTTGTATGGTAAGTACCATACACCGTGGTGTTATCGACAAATGCAGCATTAGCTAATATTGCTTCATCATTTGCATAGTACTGTGGATTTGTCATATCAAAGTGCATAATATTGCACATCAACATGGCTTCAACTGTTTTCCTGGTCTGTTCACCAAAGTAAATATACTTTACTGTATTTGTATTGGTTTGAAAATTTCATTCAATATAATAAAGAAAAAACTACAAAATTAATACCCCATATAACATCCAGACGTTCCACAAAAACTTCTCAAAATCTGGGAAACAGCATTAGAGAGAATCAACATATCAAAAATTTCCCCAGGGTAGCAGGCCCCCGCACACCCTTAGTAGTTGCACTCAGAAACTAGTCACCCAAACTCCTAGATCCACACGTGGTTAGAGTGTCTCACCGGTCATCAGAAGTTTGCAGGTTAGATTCCTGTCTAGGACACAGAAATCGTTTTTCTGAGGAAACGAGCTTGACGAACGTTCATTGGTCGTTTGATGTATACCAAGCTCCCACATGAACCAGTATAAGTTTACATATTCGTATCATTAATACTATTTTTTCATACTAATATGTTTTCTTGTGTTTTTATGTCTAATTTTATATCTAAAATGTAAATATAGAATTTTTGGCTATACTAATTTAAATATTTTACTATAATCATCGTAATTTGCATTGTCGAGGGCCTTTTACTAAAGTCCTTGACTCGGAAGATCGGGCGATCACTTCCTGCGTCATCGACATCGAGTAAATTGCTCATTCATTTGTTCGTTCATTCATTCATTCGTTCGTTCGTTCGTTCGTTCATTCATTCATTCGTTCATTCGTTCGTTCGTTCGTTCGTTCGTTCGTTTATTCATTCATTCATTCATGTGTATGAGAAGCAGCTTGAACAGCGTATACGATCATGAGAACGTCAGGGAGCCTTAAGGGTGAGATACAGTCCTTAGTGGAATGGGTGGTGTCACGACTCTCTCCCGGAAAAATGTCCTCCCTCAACTAGGAAAATCGTCAGGCGTTAGCCAGAGTAATATTTGTTAGCTAGAGTAAAGTCGTCAGCCCTAAGCCGACGTAAGGTAGGTTCCTTTTAGCTCCAGTAAAATTATATGAAGACTGATAAAGTCAGGAATTGAAAGAGGTAATTGAAATAGTTATAACCCTTTCCTTGATAGGATGTCTGCCCTTAACGCATAAAAATGTTGAGCTATAGCCATACTAAAACGACGAAAGATTGATCCCGTCACGAAAGAGTAAAATTAATTTGGCTTCATATAAGATCCAAAGATGCCTCCCCCTATGAACAATGCCCGATGTACATTGTCCGGCAAACTTATTTCACGTTTTTGGCTATGTAAGTATTACAAACTAAAATTACGGTGTATATGAAACGAGTCATCCTGTCCGATTCGCATCATCTAGTTAGAATTTTTAAATGATCCATTATCGATATCAATGGACGATTATATTTTATGATGAAATTTTACAATATTATCATTAAAAAAATATAAAATAATAAAACATATATAAATATAAACATTATAAACTAAATTCATAAATATGTAAAAATTTCTTAATAAATTAATCAAATTAGAATATATCATGCCAATCCGTTTATCTCCTCTTTCTCTTTCAATTTACTCCCCCTTCCTTCCTTCCCTCTCCTTTTCTGAAACATGACCGATGCAAAACATGACTAGAAGCAACGAACAAAATCTGGATCCTTACCTTATTACACTAACGCCAAGGTAGTCAACAATAATAAGAAAGCCATCTTTCAAATTGACGTCACTCAAAGCTTTCTCCATAATGACAACACCAACCATGATGAAAATTAGAGTGTTCGCCAAATAAGCTAACATTTCCCAAAACCTATTGGAAAACAAAGCTCTTGTAAACTTGACGTTTATTGCAGGGTAATTCTAGTCGGAATAAATGTCATGGAATAAATGTTTTGTTCTACATTAGCCCATTCTTTAATGGTTTGAATTTCTTTTCTTTTTTGGAAATGCTCATGTGTATATATTTATGCGTGCATTAATGCATATAGAAAGGTGTATCTTCAAATATGGAAATACTTGAAGGTGTCCCAAAAAATGCCTCACATCAAATATCTGACAACTGCTTTCTAAAAGGCAGATCATGACGACGTTATTATTTAGATATGAGAATTCTGTTCAATTTTTGATATTGAATTCTTATGACAGTGAATTTTACACATAGATGTAGTAGGAGTTACAGCTACGCAAAACTATACATACAAATACTGTATATATACCAAGTAAATGTATACATCCCAGATTACAGATTCCTTTATTACTCCTACAAAAATTTGTCCTAACCAACTCATTAGATGATTATAACCAGCGTGGGTCAAATTTTAAATTCACCCTACAAGACCTGAGACCGAGGCCATACAAAAAGTATTTTTAATGTTCTACTTATTCGGAACAATTTCACAACTGAACAAGCGAACTAAACTAGAAATACGGATAAGCGACGACCCCTTACCCGACATTGTATCGTACATTGAGTATGCAAACAAAGTTGCAGGCTCGTATAGATTGTTCAGGCGCCTAAAATGTAATACACTTGACAAAGCACTCTTTTTATAACTTATATAAAACTGAGAAAAGTTAAGTGTTAGGCGATATTTGAGCTAAAACAGTGAAAGTTAATAATTACTACGGACAAGTTTCGAATAATCCTTTATCCCCCAGTCCATTCAACCTCTCACACATCAACAATCTACTACAGGAGACCAACTTTCGAAGAAAGAAGATAAGAAATAGCTCTACTGTTGTGGATTCGGCCTTTTTGTTAATGGCAATTGAATAAAATTGGAACAAGCGAGCGCTAAATTCTCCCAATGTTCCATATTTGGAGTTGTTTATATGTTTTGATACCCAACAGCTCGCCTTCGGTCCTTGACATTCTTTGAGAGGACATTTGAGAGACGTTTCAAGTTGAACAATGGACGCCAAAACAATGAATTCGTATCCAACTATCATATTAACTACGGAAAACATGGCAAACTGGTATGAATTGGAAGCAAAGAGCAAATAATGGTTGGTGTTTGTTTCCCATTCAGGGCACAAAATCGGGGAAAGTACTGTTATATAACTTCCTCAGTTTGTTCGGATGTGTTTCCATGGCCGAAAATGTTATTTTAACCCTTCATTTTGTCACTTGAATATTTTAATTTTAATTTCACACAGTATAAAGTCGATTGAATTATTTTAGCCTTTAAATAAAATAGAACAGTAATTAGCAGCAATTTTGTTAGAAACGTCACTAATGTCATAGAAACCTGTGGATGACTTTTCGCCGTCTTTAGTTTTTTCTAACGATTACAATGTGTTTTACTCTCCTCAAAATACTCATTTACAATTTTTGTGACGATCCTGCATTTTCTGTTATTTTTTCAAGGATCTCGAGCATTCTTACGTAGTTAATTTGCGGGCGAAACCTTTTCGCAAATAAAGTTTACTTTAAGATTCATACATTTTGCTCTCTAACATAAAGTAAATCAGTATTCCCTTACGGACGTTATATATATATATATTGATCGGGTACATACTTGTGTAGAAAAACCTCAACTTCAGGGCTAATGCTGGACTTTTGTCCGTTAATCTCAATTCCAAGCATGACTACGGCCAAAACTCCTGATATCCCGAGTACCTCTTCGCCAATATAATACGTAAGGTAGGTAGAAGCAAGTGTGATGGTGATTTCAACCATAGCATCGTTGAACACGTGTTGTAGCCAAAATACCACAACTTTTCCAGTAACCAAGCCAAAAAAGAAACCGCCCAACGCAACACGGGGAAAGTACAGACCAATTTCAGTTGCTGCAAGACACAAAATTTGAGTATGTAGTACAAACGTTCATCAAGTAATGGCATTACGTCACAGAACGCTTCATTATCTAAATCATTTGATGTGTATGTAGATTTTATCTCATCGTATCACGCCTCGTCTCTTTACGTTTGTATATACATAAGAGTAACATCTATTGTTAGCCGACAATTTGAAAAAATATAAGACAAAACATAATCCGAAAATAAACATCTTGTGAATAACTCAAGATATGAGATTAACAACAAGACAAAAGTGTAGCGATAATATTTCGACGTTATTGATCTGACGAAGGCTTTGCAATAAAGTTGAAATATTATCGCTACACTTTTGTCTTGTTTTTAAGCTCATATCTTGAGTTATTTACAAGATGTTTATTTTCGGAATATGTTTTGTCTTATAAAAGTAACATGTTTGCTGAATAACGAATGGCTAAATTAATGAATCTTCAGAAACACTTGATAACTCTGACCATTGCCCATTTAATAGTGGCCGAAAAGGTCTATGTACACGGTACCATTTCTTCATACGATTTATATCTATTGTATATTTAAATATCCCTCAAGATAACTGACTACCTGTTTAGCATTCACTAGGGAATTTTCCATCAACTTCTGAAGACTGTACTGATTGAATCGTATACATCAGAACGAATAATCTTGAGCGAAAATCGTACCGTATAGATCAGTTATAGATCATGTACTAGTGTGTATGTGTTCGTCTTAGCGTTGTCAGTTTATTTTTGTATCTAGGCGTTGTGGTTAAATTTTAACCTTTGCTTTAAATTTCACTGAATCAGATTAATTTTTTTCGACATTTTTTAACTGGTTTAATTGTTTTTAAACTTATTTTTAAAAATTTGAATAATTTGTATTGCTGGCACAATTTTTCCAGCTAAAAGAAGCTTAGTACCAGATTATCGGGACGCATGAGGGATCTGGATGTGAAGATGAGACGGAAAGTGGCTAGCAAAAGTGAAGAAAGGTGGATAAAATCATGGGAAAGCGAAGTGCAAGGAGGGGCATCAAAAAATGTTTTGTAAGAAAGGGGTGAAAGATTTTCAGTAGTTCAAAAAAGAATATTGTACCGGTTAAAAAACAATTGAGCCACGGTGAAATTTGAATTGCAAGTTATGTGCCAAAGTGGATTTGTAGAAAGTTCTTATATCAACTTACAAACAGAAGCCATTGTTTGCAGTTCGTGCTGGTAGCCATACAATTGGCTTAAGGAATGTTCATTATTTATGTTGAAACGGACCGTAAATGAGAAAGGGATAAACAAAGTTTTACACCCCTCTACGGGGACTCAGGAAGGCTTACCCCTTGCAACCATTCGTTGTCCTGTGTTTTAAACGATTGAAAAATTACATATCATAAAATCTAAAATTTAACAGCTAAAAATCGACATGTTTTTAGTGCTTTCAATATAGTACATAATTATAACATTATACTTATTCATCAGCAATGGATTCTATTTGATGGATTTCTTCAAAACATGTACGTATCTTAACGGAAAAAAAAGGACAAAGGACAAAGGCGAGATTTTCTGGTCTTAGAATTGAACGAGGCCGTTGTCAAAAGTGTCAATAGTAAAATTAAGATTTTTGTCAAAGCTATTGATTTTATTAAGCACAAAAGGATGTCACTGGGTTTGGTAAGGACCTCAGTGGTAAAATTTTGAAACACCAGACCCAAGAAATTAAGAAACAGTGGGATTTTTAAACTTTGTAAGGATTTTAGCCAAAACAGAACCCAATGACAAATCCATGCAAAACCGTAAAATGGTGTAAGAATGGTTTTGAAGTAAAGTCGAATTATTACCTTCATCTCTTTTACCGATGTATATTTCAGTAAAATTTTGGGTTTTACAAGATGATCTTTTTTTGATTTTGTATTTTTTTTTTTTTGAATTGTCGGCGAGTGGTGTTTTTTGGTCCTCTCTAAGAAGTACTGATACCATACTTAATGCTGACCACGAACTTACTTCATGTGGGAGCTTGGTAAATATCAGACAACTAGACGACATTCGTCAAGCTCGTTATCTCAGAAAAACGATTTGTGACCCTTGACGGGAATCGAACCCGCAACCTTCTGATGACCGGGGGGACGCTCTAACCATTGAGCCACTACTACTCAGATGGCGGGCTAGGCTGCAGGTTTGTCATGTGTACTGCCGAAGCGGAAGTAGCGATATGACAATAATGATGGAATTCATCATTATTATTCGTTATTATATGCTTCGTTCCTGAAGAGGACGACTATTCGAGCTAGTTTTAGTTTTCTAAAACGTTCAACATTTAGTAATTGGCGGGAGTAAATCGACGGTTACTTTTACAGTATCAGAAAGTGCTGCTGTTTGCCTTAGTGCATATTCGAAAAAAATCAAAGAGGAGAAAACACAAGAGATGGGAGAAGGAGATTATTCAATGGCGAAAGAATCTTGGCCATTGTTACACATGGGTTGAATAACTTAAACTAAACATGAAGAAAGTACAGTGTGCATGAAACTTCCGAATGGGAAACCAGTGGTTTGGATGAGCTTACGTACGAACATTTCAAGTACGGACGAACTAGCCTGTTTAAGACTCTAACGAACGTATTTGATGCAACACGAGAATTGGAACATTTAACTCGAAATTGGTTAATTGGAATCGTTATTTCACTTTTAAAAATGAGAATAAAAGATACGCATGATGAAGGAAATTACAGAGGAATAACACTTCTTAATGTTTCCATAAGATCGTGAGAGCACACGTGCTAATAATAAACTTCAAGAAAATGACAAATTTATTTATTACATACATGTTTCGGCAAAACTCATGCCATCTTCAATACTAATGATGATACGTTATTTAAGGGCGATATTTATATAGAAATTTATAAATATATAAATAAATTTATAGTTAATGGAGGTGGAAGGTGTTGAAGTGTTAAGGTGTTACCACCTCCATTAACTAGTCGGACCTTTGTAATTAATCATTCTGACATACCTGTGTGAGAATTTCTATTAGATGAGTCATGCGCTTGTAATGTTTATCAGGTCACATATAAATATCACTTGTAAATAACCTATCGTTTGCACTGAAGATGGCATGAGTTTTGCCGAAGCATGTATGCAATAAAGAAATGTGTCGTTTACTTGAAGTTTATAGTAGCACTTAATGTAGTTGGAAAAGTATTTGAACGCTTAATCTTAAATCGCTGGATGCCAATGCTTGAGACCATGGGTATACCAAACAGGGGTGGATCTAGACTAGTTCAACTAGTTTCCAGAAACTAATCAACTTTTGGGAAAAAATGAAAAAAGAATTATTTGTATTCTTAATTATTCAAAATGTTAAAATGATATTATTTAAACCTCAAGCATCATTTTACTCTTGCCCAAGCTCGAGCGCCCGAAATATGTTAAATAGAGCGTGAATGCGTGTATATAACGTGCGCAATCGCGTGGAAATCACTAGTTTCGTGTGGAAACTAGTTCACTCAATCAGAGTGAACTAGTCTAAACTGTCTTCTATTGGCTAAAACCTCCCAGGCAATTAGAGTAAACTAGTCAAAAATCCCTTCGATTGGCTAAACGGCCGTAATTACATTGGAGTGAACTAGTCATGAACTGGTGGGACTCTATAAATAAGACATGGCGTCGCGTGGGCAACCAGTTTGTTGTAAGGAAGACTGTTCCCTCTTTGACATTGGCTTAGTTTATCAAACTTTTGGAGGGTTTTCATCACCTGAAAAGTTGCGTTTCATTCAAAATGTTTCGAAACCCGGCCAACTGTTTTTCCACAAGCGCTCGAAGCTCGTGGAAACCTGCGAAAGCTCGGACCAGAATGGCGCGTTCGTCTTCCTTCGTTGGTTTACTCGTAGTATCTTGATGGAGTTTTCTGCCAATTGTGTCTTTGTTTTGAAATAGAGTGTGGGAAGAATAACTGTAAACTTGACAAATTATTTAGATCTCCGCTTACGTTCTGGACGACTGCTTGCATAAGATTCCAAAGTCATTCACTCGGAAAGTCTGAGACGCATAGATTGTCTGTCACAGCGATGGCTAACTTTGTGGATAATATGACCACGCGAACGGTTCCTACTGACCAGGAGATGGACCAGTTAATGCAAGCAAGAATCAGTGAAAATCGCCAGAAGATTAAGTCTATAGTCAAAACGGTCATATTCTCTGGGCAAAATAATATTCCGCCGTGGGGAAACTTTCAAGCTCTTCTTCAATTTCGAATCGACAACGCTGATACGAAGATTTTCATCTTCGTATTTTCATCTTCGAACACCTAGAAAGCGCTCCGAGGAATGCAACATACTGTTCCAAGACGATCCAGAATAAGATCATAGCTACTGTTGGTGCTTATTAACCTTCCTACCTGCCATTTTATTGCTGGAGTAAGGTGATTTAGAACTTATTAAGCTTCCAACTTGCCATTCTACTACTAGACTGAGATGATTTTAAACTTATTAACTTTCCTATTTGTCATTTTATTGCTGGTCTAAGATGATTTTGAACTTATTAAGCTTCCAACTTGCCATTCCACTACTGAACTGAGATGATTTTGAACTTATTAACCTTCCTACCTGCCATTCTACTACTGGACTGAGATGATTTTGAACTTATTAACCTTCCTACTTGCCATTCTGCTACTGGACTGACATGATTTTGAACTTATTAACCTTCCAACTTGCCATTGTACTACTGAACTGAGATGATTTTGAACTTATTAAGCTTCCTACAGTACATATCACTTAGCTGTGGGACTTAAATGATTTTGAACTTATGAACTTTCATACATGGCATTCTATTGCTGGCTGAGATTTAATCGTGAATTTTAATATTCTGCTGTCATAATGTTGGCTTCATAGAAATTTGATGTCTTCAAGGAGGTGTCCAAGTTAGTTTGCAGTCTTTCGGAGAAAAACTAATTTCTCAAATATTCACCTTGAGCATATTCAACTTAAACTATTCAGATAGAGTATATTAAAAGATCATCTGCGGTTATAAGATAGGTAAGAAATTGCTGTAGGAGAAGGTAATTCTTGTATGGTAATCTACCCAGTACCGTACACTGAGGTGTTATAGACAAATGCAGCACTACCTAATACTGCTTCATCGTTTGCATATTACTGATGATTTGTTACAGCAAATTGCGTAATATTTCATAGTAAGATGGCTTTAACTGTTTTCCTGGTCTCTTCATGAAAGAAAAATATACTTTTCTGTATTTGTAATGATTTTAAAATTTCGTTCAACATGATAAATAAAAAACTCCAAAATTAATGTCCCATAAAACATCCAGACATTCCACAAAAACTTCTCAAATGTAGGAAATAGCGTTAGAGAGAATCCACTTATCAAAAATTTCCCGGGGGAGCATGCCCCCTACCCCCTAGTAGTTGCGCTCGGAAACTAGTCACGAAATTTCCTAGATCCACGCCTGCCAAATGCGTTCCAATTTGCATACCAAGAAAATAAAGGCTGTAATCTCGCCAGTCTTGTCTTACACGAAATGTCTCGAGCGTGGTAGTAAGGTATACTGTTGCTTTATGGATTCATCCAAGGCCTATGATAGCGTTTGGTTAGACGGACGTTTTTTAAACATTTTAACAGCGGAATTGAAGGGAAACCTTGGAAAATTCTAAGAACGAGGTAGAGCAAAATCTGCTGTTGTGTTTCTCTGAATGGAAAATTATCGTCAAAGTTTCCTGTCACACAAGGAATAAGATAGGGGAGTGTGTTATCGCCTTGGCTCTTTCTTTGTTTTAATAATGATATTCCTTCGGTTTTGGAATCTACTGGTTACAGGCTAGTTGTTAACAACATCCAATGGAACTCTGTCCTCGTTGCTGATGATATAACATTGCTCTCATTGCAAGTTACAAAATTGCAACGTATGATCAACATCATAGAGGGCTCAGTAAATGCTTTGAATCCGGGTTTTGTAGAAATCACGATTACGTGTTCATCCGGATCGTTGTTCAAAAAATTCATGGTTTTGTCTGACGTTTCGGTTTCCTGTACGGAAACCATCTTCAGAGACGTGAATGATGATGGTTGAAAAAAGATCATTCAGGTTGCGTCAGCGATACGTAAACTAGTTTGTCTGCGTGTGTATTAGTGGTGTGAATAGTTCTGCTTTTCCAGAAGTCTCGAATATGTTCTGGGTAATTCGCGGCAAACATTAATGGAATTCTTGTCGAGATTCGTGTACCAGCTTTCGAGAAAGGATCGTTAAAAATAGTTAGTTGTAAAGTCTAAACAAGTTGCGCCTCCCCAATCTATCTTGTGTTTGGTTTCCATGTGATGAACAGTAATGTTGCTTGTTTTGTCACTTAAGGCTGTGCAGCGTTTGTACTCCTTTATTCTGGTGTTTAAATTTCGGTCGGTTTCTCCAATGTAGGTAACTGGGCATTCTGTGCATCTTATCCTGTAGATGGCTCCTTTTCTGCATTCAGGTAGTGTCGGGTCGTTTATTTTCGTTAAACGCTGATGATTAAAACACTGATGTTGACAACATCAACAAACAGGATTCCAACATACAATTTACCTTTGAAACTGAGAAAGACGGAAAACTCCCCTTTCTGGATTGCGTTGAAATCAGAAAGGGTAACAAACTCCAAACTGATGTCTACAGAAAGCCAACCAACACTGACCGCCTTCTAGACCAATCCTCCTACCACCTAACCACGCATAAATCTACAACTGTAACAACCTTACTGAAAAGAGAACGGCTTGCCTGCTGCTCAACAGAACCCCTTCACAGAGAGCTTGACCACTTGCAAAAAGTTTTCAGGAAAAATAACTACAAAGAAACATTCTTTCAAAACTTGATAAATCAACAACCACAAACTGTTAACCTAAGTACCACAGAAGAAAAAGAGGATACAACTGTTATCTCCATCACATACATAAAAAGGAAATCGGGAACTCTGGCACGAATCCTACGACCATACAACGTCCACGTGGCATACAAACCAGCAATTACTTTACGTAGTGTTTTAACGAAAATAGAAGACCCGACACCACCTGGATGCAGAAAAGGAGCCATCTACAGGATCAGGTGCACAGAGTGCCCAGTTACCTACATTGGAGAAACCGGCCGAAATTTAAACACCAGAATAAAGGATTACAAACGCTGCACAGCCTTAAGTGACAAAACAAGCAACATTACTGTTCATCACATGGAAACCAAACACAAGATAGATTGGGGAGGCGCAACTTGCTTAGACTTTACAACGAACTATTTTTAACGATCCTTTCTCGGAAGCTGGTACACGAATCTCGACAAGAATTCCATTAATGTTTGCCGCGAATTACCCAGAACATATTCGAGACTTCCGGAAAAGCAGAACTGTTCACACCACTAATACACACGCAGACAAACAAGTTTACGTATCGCTGACACAACCTGAAGGATCTTTTTCCAACCATCATCATTCACGTCTCTGAAGATGGTTTCCGTACAGGAAACCGAAACGTCAGACGAAACCATGAATTTTTTGAACAACGATCCGGATGAACACGTAATCATTAATCATAGAAGGCTATAGTAATAAATGCAGATTCAATCCAGATAAATCAGTTGTGGTATCTTTTTGTGAAAGCACACATATGCATACGCTTCGAAAACCAAAACGTCAGTGGTCAATTAACGGTGTAGTTGTTAAAGAAAAAACAGCATAGGATCACGTGGGGATTACAGAGGGTTGGCAAAATAGAAAGAGCCCATTATCAAAGAAAGAATTTGTACCAAATAATATTAGTTTGTGGGAATATGTTGATCCAAAACTTGTTGCAATTCAAGTCATATTAAAAATTGTTTCTGTGATCGTTTTGTTTTGTTGATTTGTGCCCAAGTAACCCCATTAAAAAAAATTCATTTTTATGTTTATTTGTAATTTCCAGACAAAAAGCATAACTAACTTGTATTTGAATGCATTTTTCATGAGTTCTACAAAATATTCTGCCCCATTGAGTTATACTGTATACACTTTTAAGCATTTGTCCGACCCGCGGATAATACAGGAATCTTCATTATTGGAGGAAATAAAGAGAATCTATCTATTTATCTATCTATCTACTTGCCTATCTGTCTATCTACTTGCCTATCTATCTATCTACTTGCCTATCTATCCATCTACTTGCCTACTGTATCTATCTACTTCCCTATCTATCTACCTATTTTCCTATCTATCTATCTACGTGCCTATCTATCTATCTACGTGCCTGTCTATCTATCTACGTACCTATCTCTCTCTCTCTCTCTCTCTCTCTCTCTCTCTCTCTATCTCTCTATCTCTCTATCTCTCTATCTATCTATCTCTCTCTCTATCTATCTATCTATCTATCTATCTATCTATCTATCTATCTATCTATCTATCTATCTATCTATCTAT